>NEEC01000028.1:17500-45000 GCA_002189035.1 Utricularia gibba
CAAAATTTACTATTTGTCCCTCTGTTCGAGGTGTTCCAGAAATGTCTGCGATCGAGTAAATAGTTCTACGAACGAATGGATCGTATCGACTTGGAAAATGGAAAGATTTGTACAAGTTATACGTTTCGTCAACACTTTGTGTAAAATCGTTGAATATGTTAGATACCTGTGACTCGATTGATGAACTAGTATTTCTCCCCCAAAAGCATGTTTTTTTTTACCGACACACAAAGAAAATATTTTGTTGCGAATGAACAAGATATTGAGGAATTGTCCATACGTAAAATCATAATTATTGATACGGTCCTTTTCCACAGAAAAGGGGAATCTTGTGTTACAAGAGAAGCAGAAGTGGTGTGGATTATTCAAGAATCGAAGTCGATTTGCTTTATAAAAAGAAGATATCAATGAACTTCTATGAAATGGTTTCACGGGATTCTGCCACAACTTTGACTTTGTTTTATGCAATTATGAACTCCACGGAACTTTATCAATTCCAACGCAACTTATCCTTTTGGAGCTGACGTAACAAACTACGCGAGCCTCCCAACGAAGCCAACATAAATCCGATCCGAATAAAAAAAAGAAAAGGCTGTTTCATTATGGTGGTATACCAGCCGCCTGTTCTGGAACTTCCAGTTCCAATCAAAGCATATAGATCCGTAAATAGATTTGTATGTATAGCCACTTCAGTCGTGCTCGTCCTTTCTCGAAAGTATCTTTTTTCTGGAAACATGGTACACCAGAAATGTTGTTGTTCGCGATTCTTCATCCACCGATGCAGCTCAAGTTTTCCATTCTCATATGAGGTCGGAAAGTGGATTGGCAACAGGTCGGCACGAAGTGATTCATCATGCTCAAAGATGAGCCGATCGTTCGTTAGGGACGGTTTATAGATCATCAAATTCCCACAAATGGAATGAAAAGTGGGTCCATGTAAATGATCGAGACCTCGCAAACAACAACGCTCCTTCTCCATATGGAGTTCGGAACCCAAAGGCAATCGTTGAGTGAACACTATCTTCTTTGTGTTAGTTGACCTAAGTCACACCCTGACAGCAGGGGTGGGGCTCGGCCTCCGAACCGTACGTGGGACGAGTTTCTGCCTCATACAGCTCGGGCGGGGGGAGTTTCGGAGAGATGGGGAAAGCGTCGGGGCGGGGATAGCTTGCTTCTTCACAAGCTTATCCCCCCAAAAACCGACCCAACGAGCGGAACGAGTGGAACGATAGTGAAGCGAGTATATCAAATTGAGGGACCAATTGAATTCCTCTCCCTATCGCCGGAGGCCTGAATGCTATCGGGACCAATTGAAGGCCAGAGGCCGGAATGCTATCGGGGGGTTTGCGGGAGTCAGTTTGAGCTAGCGTTTCGCGTTCTTTCTATTCGGGTAGGCGTTGTTGTTGAATCGTTGAAGTAGTCGTCGTTTGACCAATCGGCTCGGACCGCATTCCAACATACCCGATAGCAAACCCCCGATAGCATTCCGGCCTCTGGCCTTCAATTGGTCCCTCGTACTAACGGTCGAGTTCTTCAAACCTCCGGCGATAGGGAGAGGTCTTCGAACCTAACGGCCCATTCTGTCTCGCCCTAAATAGAATGGCTCTCTTAGTTACGCTGCGTCCCGACCCGAGTCCCCACGTCTGCTTTTCTCCGCCCGAAACCCAAGAAGTTGGCAAAGCCAACACAACATGTGGGCCGTCCCCTTCATTCTACTATGCTGACCCCGGCACGGGACGGCTTTTTGGGGAAGCCCGTTCCCACCGCGCTCACGGCCCGGCTGGCCTGCCTGCGGCAGTGGTCATTCTCCCGTTCCCTGGTCAAAGACTTGGTTGGATGCGGGATCTACTCCACGAGGAGCGGTACGGACGTAGATGATATCATCACGACCTCTTTTTTCGTACCGCTAGGAATGCTTAACGCCACTTCGCCAACTGGCGTTACCTGCGCTTTCGTGTCTCTCAGTGTGGTCAGCACTGGGTGTTTCCGAGCAGCGAAGCTTACACCCATTCGCATTAGTTCATCCAAAGTTCCTTACCCTTATGCACGAATTATTGAATAAGCCATCTTCCTATCAAGGTGTTGGAGTCAACTGAGCATCTCAGCGGCGGGATTGAATACCCGGATCGAATCAGAGTTCACGCCGCCCGCCCAGAACAAATAGGAGGCGTGGGCCACAGGTCGCACATAAGCCGCCGGGTCGCACGACAGAAGAACACCCAACAAAAAGATCCACACTCCTACATGTGAAATATTCATCTTCATTGGAGCTTTTTGGTAGTCGTCGTGACCAACAGCAATCAGTAAACTCCTTGGTAAGGTGAGAGCTTCAAGCCCGATTTCAGGTGGCGCATCCCCCACACAAGCACCGTCCGACGAAGAGGGGACGGAGAAAGCTACAGGCCGAAAAGCTTCGACCCTTCTTTCTAAATGGGGGTGCCCGGGGCACCTCATCTTCTCATTTCGTCGTTGCTCATTCCCGTTAGGCCGAAGTGTTTGGCCTTTCCTTCTCCGCGCCCGCTCACGCTTCGCTGACCTATCGCGTGGTAAAAAGAAAAAAGTACGAAAGAATAGTAAACGGAGCACACCGCAGAAAGATTCTAAATATGAGTAGTCCTCCTTGGATTCGAGAAGAAGGAAATGAAGAACGGGAACGAAACGAAATAGGGCGTTTCTTGCTCGAGTTTCAGATGAGCTCCTCCCAATGTTGTCTTGTAATAGAATAGGACGGCTTGCCCTGACCAAGACTCTACTTTTTGCTCTGTCCGTGGAGCGTATGAATTTCCTTGAATGTAGATAGACCAAAAGAGGTAGTGAAGGGATAAGAATAGGAATGTTAATACCATTGGAAAAAGGGGCACCTGTGGGAACATCTCTAGTGACGAACCATTTCAATAGTACGGGGGCTGCCGTGCCACGAGGCACGACCATGGAAGTAATTAAAAAGAAAAAGTGTTGTAGTTGGACCATCTGTTCTATCCGTTAGAGTTTTGCTTCTCTATAGAATTTTCTACTCGCTTCTCCTTTTCTCTACTCGTTTCATTAAACAAAAGTGAAATACTCGTTACACTACTCATACTCAATTGCATCGATCGTTTCGTTGGAGTAGATTATTTTGAAGTCTTCCCCCAGTAGCGAAGATGACGACGGTGAGAGTGTTTCTTGCTGTTGCCGCAGCACGGGGATGGCCCGTGCATCAGCTCGATATGTTCAATGCCTTTCTCCATGGCCTTATGGATGAGGAGGTGTACATGAGTATTCCCGATGGGCATTCGCAAGCTGGATCCACCAAGCCAAGCCAAGGGTTCAACAAATCTTTGTACGGACTGAAGCAGGCATCTCGTCAGTGGAATGCCGAGCTCACTTCTAAACAACATAGCTATGGCTTCATGCAGTCAGCGCGCCTGTCTTTTTACTCGATCCAGTGGTCTTTCTTTCCCAGCCATACTTGTCTATATGGATGACGTGTTGATAACAGGAACCTCCCTAGATGGTTGCCGTTAAAAGAAAGGCGCGTCACCATTGCCGTTCACCATAAAGGATCTAGGGCCGGCACGGTATTTTCTTGGGTTGGAAATAGCTCGATGCATCTATGTTAACCAAAGGAAGTATGCTCTCGATATTGTTCAAGATGCTGGTTTACTCGGCAATTCCATAGCACCCGCAGCCACTCCACTTCCACAAGGCTTCCGTTTTACGGCCGATAGTCCACCACTCGCGGATCCAGCATCATACCGCAGATTGGTTGGGCAACTCTTGTACTTGGACTTTAGTCGTCCCGATTTGACTTATGCTGTTCAACAACTGAGCCAATTCTTTCATACTCCTTGTCTTGCTCACAGGGAAGCTGCTCAGCATGTTCTTCGATATGTTCAGAACACGCCCTATCTTGGTTTATTCTTTCCTGCTCTCCTCTGCTACAGAATCCGGTGTTCTTCAAACCATCCACCGTTGCTATTGAATCCGATGCTACAGATCAGAGCCAACAACTCCGCTCGCTTACTTTTGTAGGAGAAAGAAAGATTAACTGACAAGTTGAGTTTATGATGATCATGTACCCTGCCTTAGCCAAGCAGCCTCTGCTAACTTACTTTTCTATTTCCTACATCAACCTACCATTCTTCTTAGCCCTTCATTATGCACACTTGGAAGTCTTTATCACCGGCACGTACCTGGAAGTCTTCTACAACATTCTGAGAGAATCCTCTTCAAACCATCCATCCTACCTCTCTCTTTTTAAAGCTTCGAAGGGAATTGCCGTGAGATCTAAAGTATCCTTGAGAAGACCGTTTCGCAAGCGCGCAAGGATTGGGCGTTGAAACTTGATGATGCTTTGTGGGCTTACCGGACAGCATATAAAACGCCGCACGACTCCCTTGCGTTTGATGTATGGGAAATCTTGCCACCTCCCGGTAAAGCTAGAGCATAAGGCGGCCATCAAAGCTCTCAATTACGACATTCAAGTCGCCGGAGAGCAAAGGAGACTCCAGCTGCAAGAGCTTGAAGAGTTGCGCCTTGATGCTTATGACCAAGATTGACAAGGAGCGCACCAAGCATTGGCATGACAAGCACATCTTGAAGAAGGACCAATTGAATCCCTCTCCCTATCGGTCGAGCTCTTTCCAACCTCTCCCTATCGCCTACGGACCGGCCTACGGTTTCAAGATCTCGACCGTCAGGGAAAATGCGGTAGGTTTTCATGCGGGAGTTTAGGAAGAGACCTCCCGGTAAGAGAGATAGTACGAAAAGACCGGCAAGCTGACCGAAGGCGACGATGTGAGAGATTCTATTTACTAAAGTAGCAGGTATGTGTAGAAAGGGGAGCGAGCGCTTGGATGATCCATCAACAACACTAGCAAAGGTTCTGAGTATCCCACCTGTCATGTCAAGGGTTTAGTCGCTTTGTTTCGAGAGCTAGAAATCCTAATTCTATTATAGCAGTGATCCAACTTAGACTGATGTGATGCCCCTCTCTTGATTTTCTTAAAATTCAATAGAAATGCAAAAAATAGTGTATATTTCATTTCAGATACCTTTTTGTTTGTGTGAGAGTGACCGTTTACACACCTTTTCGGGCCAGTGTAGTGGATCTTTTCCATGACAGTGAAACGATCAAAAGATGCCGATATTCAAGGCAAGGCCAAAGCTTGACTAAGAAGGGCGCTTCTCCAGTTCCACCAGATAAAAAAGAGCGCTCGGGAATAAATAAAGCCTAAGAAAAGCGGGCAAAGAGAAAGATCGTGTAACTTGACAGGTGCAGCCATGACAAGGGGAAGACTTTGGGTGGTGCTAGCAGGCTATGAAAGGCAGTTTTTTCGAGCCTGCTTAACACATGCGAGTAGCACGATTTTCACTAAGGAGAGCAGGGAGCCCAGGAAGAGATGGAGGGGGTGGAGACTGCTTTATTTAGATAAGAAGGCAGAGAAAGAGAATCTATCAGTGGGGTGGATCGTTTCGTTTGACTATGGCTTCGTGTTCTTTCCAATCATAAGCTCCATGACAATCAAACTCTCGATATAGGCTCGGCTGGAGTGCGATTCGTTTTATCAAACAACCATTTCCTCTTACCGAGATTTCGACTTGACTTCGTCCTCGGCTCACAGATTGAATCCTCTGCATGAGCGGGAACGTCGGAAAGCTGCTGAGGCGCGACTTTAGGAGCCCATAGTAATGTACCTGAAATCGCAGCTTCAACTCATAGATCAAGTTCATTGGGTCCCCCGCTCGAATATATATTGATAGGGAGCTAGGTTACCGATTAGACCATTCAGACTCTTGCTTACGCGCTGCTCTTATTTTTTCGGCTTCAATTCGAGACCGGTCTACGAAGCCCGTAAGAAACTTCGTGAGTTACGGCATTCCTCTTCCATCCGCGACTATGTTAAGGAGTTTACTACAATCACGTTGCAAATTCCGGCGAGGAAGATTTGTTGTTTCATTTCGAAGATGGTCTCCAGAATTGGGCCAAACAAGAACTCTGCCGACGAAACGTCAAGACCGTCGACAACCTTCATTTTCTCTTTTCCCTTCGCGCGTGGGAACAACGCCGTGTGGTACTCTCAATCGCCGAGGGCGGGCCTAAATGATGCTTTGTTAGTATGATCGATTTTCTAGTAGTAGTATTTTCAGAAAAGACTATTATTGAGAGCAAACTCACACAAGGAAATTACAAAAGAAGTGGAAAAGAAAACGGAAGGGACCGTCGATTTGCTTTCTTGCTTGGATGCCGGATGAACACGTAGTTGCTGGCCCCTTCGCTGATCTCTTGATCACTGCGAGACTGACTCGCTTGCTTTGCTGGATGCGCGGCAATCATCTCTTGAAGCTGCTGACTTGAATCGTTTGTAGTTGATATACCCAAGGGTAGTCCATCCGATTCCTACTAAAAAAAGAATCAGAATGATACTCTAGTTGTTTCCCTTTAGGGAAATAGTTACTCTCAATAAGTGTCCCGCTAAAACAAGAGCATTCTAGTCGTCGGGTCCGGCACGAAGGCAAAACCATCGCGCCTGCCTGCCTTCAGCTCCTTGCTTATGCTCTCTTACTGAGATGGGAAAGGAGTAATCAATCCACGACTGTCTTGGACATTAGTCTTCTTCTGTAGGCGATCCATCTTTCGACGCCAACTCACTCGCTTGAGGCGGACTCAATCACTCTTTTAGGTTGGGGGATCATTCGTTCTTCACTCTCTTGCTATTACCCGACGGGAGCGCTGCTACCGGGGTGCATATTATCATATAGAAAGAGGCTGTATGGTTTTCTGTTTTCTGGGTTTTGAGGCTAACCGGCAGGCAATAGAATCAGCCGATAGGGGCAAGCAAGCGAATCACATAGAGTTGCCCCTACCCGCCAGCGCGGGGATAGATAGGGCGTGCGAAGCGCGAAGGGGATGGATGTCTGAGCGGTTGAAAGAGTCGGTCTTGAAAACCGAAGTATTGATTGGAATACCGGGGGTTCGAATCCCTCTCCATCCGCTTTCTTTAGAGGTAGTTCTCTCTTGCCTTATCGAACGATAAGATAATAATGAATCGACTCGACTGATATTCAAGATGGAGTAGTTTGTGTTATGATTTAGACAACACGGCCTTGCCCCCCTTTCGTTATCTTCCGCTCTCCGTGAGGGAAAATCGTGGATACTTTGATGGGTTCCAAGTGACGACCCTAATGAATCGACTAGAAAGGGCTCCTAAGTCGCATTCACACTCCCGCATGAAAACCTACCGCAAACGAACTCCGGCCTCTGGCCTTCAATTGGTCCCTCCGGCGATAGGGAGAGGTCTTCGAACCTCTCATTTTTCATCCGCGAAGCAACACTCCATCCGTCGGAGCTCTTAAGGTGTTCATCAACGAATTTGACCCGATGTTACACCCTGAAACCGGAGTGATGGCTTCAGAACCATAAACGAGAGAAAAAGGAATTTTTCCTGTTGTCGAACTTGGAGTGGTTCTGTAGGCCCAAAGTACATCAGGTTTGGAACCGCAGAATACTTGGAGCTCCCCTCAACAACGTCGACCCTTCTCTTTCTAAACGAGTCTTTAAGGCGTGGAGCAGAGTTCTGTTCGACACTTCTACCAAACGTTTTGGGATGGACCAATTGAATCCCTCTCCCTATCGCCGGAGGTTTGAAGATCTCGACCGTCAGGGAGTTAGCGGTAGGGTATGTAGGAACTCTTTAATTAGGGACAGGCCGTAGGTTTCAAGATCTCGACCGTCAGGGAGTTAGCGGTAGGAAAGAATGCGGGAGTTCGTTTGCGGTAGTTTAGGAAGACGAAGACTGGCAAATCTAGCTCACAAGCTTCTATACTCGCTTCACTACCGTTCCGGTCGCGTTTGGAATAGTGAACGATTTCGTTAGAGCATCCTGGATGGACGTAGTTCAGTTCAATCGGACGATGAATTCTTGCGTGGTCCAAGGAAATAAAAGGTCCGCTTCCACGATTGAATCTATATGGAATCTCAACATATTCGAATAGCAACTATAGTCATGATTCTAGAATTTGCCTCTACTGCATAACACAATAGTGACGCTCGTTGAGACCTGTCTCTGTTACAACACGGCGAAACGTCATGGTTCGAATGAAGAGAAAAAAAAAAGAAGAAGCAGTAGGCTGCACATTCTGCTAAACGCCCTGGGATTGTAGTTCAATCGGTCAGAGCACCGCCCTGTCAAGGCGGAAGCTGCGGGTTCGAGCCCCGTCAGTCCCGACGGATCCAAAAAATGAAATAGTTCAATGAATCTCTCCATTTTCTGGGGACAGGGAGCAACATCTCATTCCCAACGGGGGATCCTTTGATCGTTTCGCATTTCTTCATCAAAGTGAAAGGGGTTTATCCGAGACTGAAGCAGAGTCCGGTTTCAAACAAAGGCTTGATCTTGGTTTGTTTCATGGATCATCAACATAAGTGAAGTGGTAGCGGTCTTTCCGCAACAGAAAAAGATTTGTTGCATAAGTTATCCGCCTGCTTTCATCCTTCTTTTTCCTTACCGGGCGAATTTTTGATTCATCATACGGATTGCTTTTTAGAGCATATTGTTTTTTACCAAACTACTTGTGTTACGCAGATGCTTTGTCCTGCCAAGAGCGAGCGGCAGTATAAGGTATTGTCCCCGGCCTTCTGGCTCCTTTTTTGGAAGTCGATTTTCTCGCGAAATTGGTTCTGCCGTCTTTCTCTTTTCCAAGGAATGGGTACTGTTGGGCTATGGGTGGTCGGGTATCGTGTGATACCAATCGGTCCTACGAGGCCGACAACATCTTCTTGAGTGAAAGCATCCGACTCGGTTTCTGCGATAGAAGACTCTTTTTTTCCACCCGGAGAGGATGTGGCAGATAGATAGAATCCGCTCTCTTAGGCTCGTTACTACTTTTTTCGACTCTTTCTACTCGACTACACGACTACTTGTTTCATCTCGTGATTCTTGACTCGCAGCACTAACGTGTAGCTTGCCTTTATCGCTCGTTACGTATACTCCATTCGCTGGGTAATGGAAGTGAATTAGGGACTATTTCCGTCTCGAAAGAGGAAAGGCTGTGCTGTTTGAGTTGCTTTCATTCACCCAGTGCGTGCTTCTGCCTTGAAGTACTTGTACTATTACCAAAAAAGCTTCTTTTCTACATTTGTTCCACCTTCCCTGTAATAGACATTTAGCGTTCCGGGTTTACTATCCATCTGCTCCCCGTCGAAGTGGATGACTTTTCAAAACGAGCCAATTCCATAGGCGCCTCTTTTCTTTTGTTTCCAGGTACCTGGGGTTTCCTTGCAGAGCCGGAGCCAATTGGAATGAAAAGGTCTTCCACGCCAGGCTTTGCGTCTTCCTCTATTGGTGAGAGGGCGAATGACCAATTGAATCCCTCTCCCTATCGGTCGAGCTCTTTCCAACCTCTCCCTATCGCCTACGGACCGGCCTACGGAAAGAATGCGGTAGGGTATGTTGGAACTCTTTAGTGGCGGGACAGGCCGTAGGTTTCAAGATCTCGACCGGAGTTCTGTTTGCGGTTTGCTATCGGGTATGTTGAGGGGAGGTCCAAATAGACTATATACGAAATGGATGCTAAAACATCTCCACTTCGAGCTTAATCAAGTTACCCTTCTAGCAATTCCACTGTCTTCCTACAGCGGTTGCAAGGCGAGTCGAACTACTGGATTGAGACGCATTTCGAATACGCTATTATGCATTGTCCTCTTTCTTATGGCTTTAAACGGAGCTCATAAGTAGACATGTAACAGAGCACCTGGTTACAGATCTGAACTAGCGAAAGCACCAGCTTGATCCGCCATAGGAGGAATTGACTGGTTGATTGAGCCTATGAACCACGAACAGGGAATATCTCTTCCTGAATATCGAACCTATATACATCAATTTCGATAAGGTTTAGACATCCACTTCATAATCATCAAAAGGTGAAAGAAGCCCTCATTCCCACTCTTCTTTCCCGCCACCACTAAGGTGGGGCCTCGTTGTCGCCTCTTCATTAGCTAACAACTACATTTCCGTGACGTGCCAAACTCAACAGGATAAACAATTCACAAAGAAACTACTCCGAACTACATCTACTCGAGACTGTGGACGCGCACCCTCCCATCGTCATCTAAGAATATTTCACTACCAGGAAAACAATCATCACGCTGTCCGGAAAGGAATAGAATCTCGACCGTACCCCCTTATCAAAGAATTCCTTTAATGGCAATATATCGTTTAGTTCTATAGGTTGATTTCCTTTTCTAAAGAATAGATAGGCCTCCAGTGCAGTGTGAACCTATAAGAAAATACTTCCGGTAACCTTTTTTTTGGCAATGTGCTGATCCAAGGTTTCTACCAGGACAAGGCTAAGTAAGACACTAGTCATTTCCCCTACAGGTCTCATACACCAAAAGCAGATTTCTGGCATAGGCTTACCCTCCTCATTGACTAGTTGTATAGTGAGTAAGGAAAAAATGAGTTGAGAAACATACCCATTACCCACAAAAGATTGTACGTGCTTTAAGACGACATCTCGAGGCAAATGCCTGAATGTTGGGCCCATGTCTATCTTGAACCCCATTTCGACGTATCCAACCTCTTTCAGATTCCGCATAAAGGCTGTTGCTTGATTCCGCATTTGGTATCTATCCAGTGATAGGTCACCTTCCTCTCGGGAAAGATGATGTAAGAGAAAGGCTTATGATTTCAAAACGACTACATCTCCCTTAGTAGAGGGCCTAACAAGAAAGACAAGATCTGATTCCATGCTCAACCTTACCATATCCCCGAGATCTTCCTGAAAATGATTGCAAAGTGATAGCCGATCTACCTGTTTACACTTTAGAGGGGATAGTTGCCATTTTTCTAACGCTATTCGTTCTTTAATATACTCGAATTGTGGAAGAGATAGTTCTAAATTCGATTCGTTTCAATAAACCTTTTCTATAGGTTGGCCGGGTCTTTCAACCTGGATGCTCTTCCGCAAGAAAGAGGGTGGGGGCGGCGAGCTAGAGCTCAAGCAAATCAAAAGTGAGAAATTCCCTACGTAAGTGTTACAACTGCGGATTCTATTATAGGCTGAGCTATCGCACCGTCGATTCGAGATGAAGGGTCACTAAGATAAGACCAATGCACCTTGAGACAAGCCCCGCCTAGACCTACCTCAACCTACCAATCGGCGGATTCACCGGGGCAAAGAGCCCCCTCCTATACCTCTGTTCACTCTTTCACACTCCCGCATTCTTTCCTACCGCATTCTTCCTTCACCTAAACTAGAACTTCATTTAGCTGCTCTTTCCAAAAGGCGTGAATGCAAATAAAAAACATCCCCTGGATAAGCTTCGCGACCTGGTGGTCTTCGGAATAGAAAAGACATTTGGCGGTAGGCTTGGGCTTGTTTGGAAAGATCATCAAAAATAATGAAAGTGTGTTGTTTACGGTACAAAAAATATTCAGCCAAAGCAGCTCCTGTATACGGGGCAAGGTATTGTAATGTAGCAGGGGAATCCGCGGTTTCGGCTACCACAATAGTGTATTCCATAACCCCCCTTTCCTGTAAAGTATTTACTACCTGAGCCACAGAAGATGCTTTTTGCCCCTACATAAACACATATTACATTTTGACCATATTGATTGAGAATGGTATCCGTCGCTACTGCTGTTTTACCGGTCTGCCTGTCTCCAATAATTAATTCGCGCTGCCCGCGTCCTATAGGAATCATAGAATCAATAGCAATAAGTCCGGTTTGAAGAGGCTCGTATACGGAACGACGGGAAATAATACCCGGAGCAGGAGATTCAATTAATCGCGATTCAGAAGCGTAAATTTAACCTCTACCATCAATAGGTTTAGCCAGGGCGTTTCTAACACGACCCAAATAAGCCTCGCCCACCGGTATCCGAGCAATTCTTCCTGTAGCTTTTACAGAACTTCCTTCTTGTATTATCAAACCATCACCCATTAATACCAACATGATTTGATTCCTAATTCTGAGCAATACCTATTGTACCTTCTTCAAATTCGACTAATTCACCCGCCATGACTTCATCAAGACCGTGAATACGAGCAATACCGTCCCCTACTTGAAGTACGGTACCCGTATTTACAATCTTGACTTCTCTATTATATTGTTCAATACGTTCACTTATAATATTACTCATTTCGTCGGCTCGAATGGTTCCCATGAGTTTTTTTTACAAAAAAAAAATAATGCCTATAGTCGAAAGACTAATCCTTTTTTTCTTTCATCGCTACCAATATGCCAATATTCGCATTAATTGTACGTAAATGTAACTCGTTGTTCAAACAACTATTTAGAGTCCCTAGAGCTCCCTGTAAGGCTTGTTGGAAAATCCGTTGTCGGACTTGATGAATTGCCCTTTGCTGTTCAAACTGAATCGTTTCATTTTTGTCATTTTCGAATTGTTCCAAAGTCTTAGAAGTTGAATTAATAAAATTCCATTTTTCTCGCTCTATCTCAGAATATCCATTCACACGAAACTCATCTGCTTCTGTTTCCACTTTACGTAAGCGAACCCGGGCGTTTTCCAATTGTTCTACGGCCCCCCCACGCTGTTCTTCTGAATTTCGAATAGCATTCAAGATCCTCTGCTTTCGATTATATAAAAAATCATTTCATGAAAGTCGATTCTCTTTCTGTTAATTTGAAAACTTCCCTAATCCCTTCCCGAACCAAACATGAATCTTTCGATTCATTTGGCTCTCACGCTCAATTACTTAATAAATGTACTGAGCCTATCCTATCTTCTTTATTCATAGCCCACTAGAAAAAAAAAAGAAAAGAATCTAATGAAAAACTAAAATACTTAGGGGACTCTTCTGACAAAATCAAAAATATACAATTGTCAGCAAAGCTGTTTCTTTTTTTTCTTCAATTCAAATCCAAGAATTTTTGACATATACATTAAGACACAGGTCGTCGATTCAGCATTGGATAAAGAGAAAATAAGGAAAATATCCTTTGTTAGAATTAGTTTAAATCATTTTATCGAGACGAGTGTCCTATATCGAAAAAATAGTTATTTTAAAACCATCTCTATACTAGCATAGTGGTTGAAAGAGTAGCATGCTGCGTCTAGACTTCAAACGGTTTGCTTTAACCATCTTAATAATAGCCCGAAATTACTGGTTACTAGAGAATCTAAGGGAATTTTCCAGTTAATCACGGGTTCTTACATAGAATTTCTTCATAAGTAATTCGCGGGATCATGCACCTTTCTTTCCATGTTCTATTTGTCTGAACGAACTACGAACCGAGACCGTATTCCGCTTCTCAATCACAGTAAAGCGGTCGTTTCGGCATGCCAATCTTTCTCGTTGTAGCTAGAGCTAAGTAAGGTATACGAAAAAAAAGGGGAAAATACTATATAGGCAAGTAACAACAATTTTCAATTGTTGTTAACAAGTTGTCGTGTACTGTGCTGTGTATATAGGAGCATTAAACGAATCTATCATTTTTTCTACAAATCTCATTGCAATATAGGCATCCTGGATGATGTTTACGAAAGTTGAGGCCGTTAAGGTTCCTACGATCTCTCTCAGAAGAAGACACTCTGAGAGTAATCCGACGCCTCTGTTTCTTAGTTCTATCGTAAACCAGGATTGGCGTCATTTTCATAAAGTCCTGTAACGTGGTCAAGTAAGGGAAAAGACTAGCAAGCCAATTACTGAACTTGCTCGCGTAGTAATCTTCGCTCTCTCAAACTCACTCTTCTCTTTGAACAATCGACCATGGCAAGACGCAGTGACAGGATCAGCGGGCGCAGCAAGGATGCCACTACCCCTGAAACTCCAAAAGTTACCGTAAAGAAAACCGAATCTCGAAAGGGTTAAGGTGCCACCGCCAAGAAGTGAACAGAGAAACCCTCCTTGTTGAGGCCGTGTTGGTCGGCGGTGTACTAGAAAGGTGCACTATAGAAGAAGAGAGAAGGGAAGACTCTGAGTGTACGAAAGAAAAGAGCTTATAGCACAACCAACAATTTTGAAGTTATGACTGACCAAGGAAAGATCCATTAGATCAAGAACGATTTAGATTATACCTTTCCTTACAGTGCCTTGTTCTAATTGCCTTTAGAGACCATAGGAAGAGTTATCCCCTTTTTTGCTAGTATTTCCCTGTTGTTCCCCGGATTGAACTTCTGTGAAAATAGCTGTCCAGAACCCAGATGAGTGTTATTCCTTAAGTTCCGAGGATAGTGTGACCTGTGTTGGTTCAATCTTCAACATTCGCCCCCGCAGCAACAAGCGACGTTTACAATTGGAGCAGAACAGACTCCGAGCATGCTTCAACACTTCAGAAAAGCTTCAGACTTCAAAGGCTTCGACTTCTAGAGCTACCGGCCCGAAATGATACCTTATGTCAATGTGCTTGCACTTTTGATATAAGAACTAGCTAGCCAATGAGATGAGCTACCGGGAGCAAGAACCGATGTCCCTATGTGCCAGTTTCTAACTCCCTTCACACTACCTTCACACTACCGCATGAAAACCTACCGCAAACGAACTCCGGTCGAGATCTTGAAACCGTAGGCCGGTCCGTAGGCGATAGGGAGAGTTCTTCAAACCTCCGGCCTTCAATTGGTCCGGCTCCTGGTTCGAAATGAACAGCCCAGCTAGTTCCGAACGAACGACAACTAGAAAATTGGTGGTGATCATCTTGGTTCAAAAGAAGGATAGGTACCTGACCTTAGAATAGAGGCTCGTAATGAATATTGATACCTCCCTGCTAGACCGAAACCTGCCGACAGATGACATCAGATGAGCCCCATCAGCCGAGATGAGTTGCATTTTAGGCCGTCCGATCGATGACTTCTTACGCCTTCGCCTTACGCCGATTCAGGAGCGGTTGAAGCCATTACAATACTTTAATAGAATGCAAGGGAAGGGCCTAACGCCTAGTAAGACGGGGAAGGAGTGTTATGAAAGGGAGTAAATTGTTCCCTCAACTGTATCAGGCGATTGAACAACACCATTTCTGCTATTTTTCGAGCAACATGACAAGTACATTGTGGCATTGGTGAACTCCAACTCATCCCAAAGTTTCTGCAATCTAGTAACATACTCGGCTCCCTTTGGTCGCGCCTTGAGAAATAGAGTTCTAAATCTATCTAATACCGGGAGCAGCACCAGTATCTAAAGCACCCTATCGCATGGCCCCCGCAGAGCTGAAAGAGTTGAAAGGGCAGCTACAAGAATTGCTGGATAAGCTGCAAATTAGACCTAGTGTCTCACCGTGGGGAGCACCGGTGCTATTTGTAAAAAAGAAGGATGGATGAAATGTTGTTGCAATTCAGGCGTTATGGAATTGCCCAGCAGGATTGGATGGCAAGGTTGACCTTTTTGGCGGACAAGTGTAGACTATGGCAGAAAGGCAGGTAACTTGAAAATCCTTCTGTCTTTCCCTCCCTTTGTTGGTCTGGTCAAACCGCAGCACAACCATTTTTGCTTGCGGTAACGTTTCAGATGAGACGGCAGAATCGTACGAATGGCTTCTCAACACATTTCTAGAAGCGATGTATCAAAAGAAGCCGACATCCAACATTTCCAATGGTGATCGTGCTATGTGTAAGGCGTTTTCAATATAGGAGATGGGGGGTTGATTGATTCGAGTGAAAGTGCCGGGGGATCATTAAGGCGGATTCGCCCTCTATCTAAAGTCTAAGCTTCTCTTTTCCCTGAATGACTGGGCTTAAACCGACTAATGACTCCAATTCAGATTAGAGATTCCCGCCTGGCCCATCTCTTTTCATCCGGAACCTGCATTCACATTTCATCTACTTCGTACTCTTTAGCCGTGCTATTGGATTTGTTCACTTACATTACAACATCGGTTCATTTACTACATTACTGATTCACCGACAATTTCTTTGTGTACTTTCATTTCAAATGCTTATTGTTCCGTCACACACATTTATATCAGA
Organism: Utricularia gibba; assembly: GCA_002189035.1. NCBI lineage: Eukaryota > Viridiplantae > Streptophyta > Magnoliopsida > Lamiales > Lentibulariaceae > Utricularia > Utricularia gibba. The sequence continues at coordinate 33,403 of NEEC01000028.1, forward strand.
ATCCGTAGTTCCACTTCTTTCAGCTGAGGCAAAATAGTCATTGCCAACCTCAATCACAGGAACAACTTGAAATGGTTACTACACCTTTCTTTCGGTCAATAACATAAGCCCTTTCCTTCCTTACCTTCGGTTCGTGTATTCTAAGATTGAATAAACTGCTAACCTCATAAAATAGAATGTTGAAGTTTTAAACTATTGGGAGTTGCCTGCCATCAGTTAACCTCCCCTCCGCTCTAACTAGCTAACGATCTTTCCCTGAAAGGACTGAGAATAGGTCAATTTTTTACCATGATAGAAGTTTCCGATCTCCCCTTATGCTTACACAAGTGGTCGAGCAACTATGCTTTTCAATTGAGTGGCATTTCGCTCCGTGCCTTTCACAGACAGGAGACAGGCTTACTACAGGCTTCCTTATCCAAGGGAGAACCATTACGACCAAGGAGAGTACGAATTACGTCATCCCTATGGCAGTGATAACTGATAGGTAGATGAACACACCCAGATCCCCAGGCAAAGACATACAATTACTTAAGCCTTTAACCTCCAATGGAAGACAAGGAGGCATCCACCCCAAATCTTTATCTGAAAGGCTAGTCCCATAGGACTTCCAGACAACCCCAAACTTCTGAAATTCTACTTTAGAAGTTCGCTGAGGTCGCCAAGAAGTGAAGACAACAGGAGGATCAAGAGCCCTTTCAAGAATTGGGAAAAACCCAGCGAGTGAAATATACGTAACGAGCCTAAGAGAGCGAAGTGGTGTAAAATAGTGTACCAATGAAGGTGCACCAAATACCTCTCCATACTCACCCGTAAGAGTGAGCGTTCACTAATCTCCGAAGAGCTCAAAAAAGCCCCAGGGACACTGTCCATGAACAAATCCAGAGGCGGCACACGTAGATCCTTCGGTTTAACCATACCAAGGACAAATCAAAGAGCTTCCGCAGCAACATAAGGATTCAATGGAGAGCCCCTTCCTAACCATAAAGGAAGAGGAAGACGATACTTCATGAACATGTCTGGGAACATCATCTGAAGGGCAACCATGCCCATCGGGTGATGAGAACCAAGAAAGTTCAACACTGAAAGAGGCCTTCGATAATGACTTTACGAAAAATATTTTCGCAAACTCAGCGGCACCGTAGAAGGAAATCAAGGCCGTGTTGGTTGATGTTGTTCCTATCAAGTTCCACATGCTTCGTTCTGTCATGTTGTACCGGAAGCAATCTCAATCGCTGCTTTATTGTCGCAAAATAACACCATGGGCTCCTCTGGACCGAATCCGAGTTCATAGAGTTCTATCTTCAGCCATATAAGTTCTGTGACTCCCTGATGCATAGTACGGTATTCAGACTCTGCACTCGATAGAGCCACGACATTTTCTTTCTTGCTCCGCCATGTAACTAAGTTACCACCAACAAAGGTGAGATATCCAGAGGTGGACTTCCTTCCGATCAGTCTTGCTTCCTGCAAAGTAAGCATCAGTGTAACCGAGCACTTCGTTGTGTCCATTCTTCTCAATTCCATCGATCCTCTCCCTGGGGAGGACTTCCGGTAGGCAAGAAAGAACCCTGTCAACCGCACTCATATGATGGTTGCTAGGATTATGCATGAATTGACTCACCACACTGACAGCATATGCTATGTCCGGCCGAGTATGAGACAGAGAAATTCGTTTTCCAACTATCCTCTGATATCGCTCTTTGTTTGTCGGGATTTGATCCGGATAGATTGCTAACCTGTGATTCAATTCAATAGGAGTATCCACAGGATCACATGCTAATTTACCTGTCTCTGCTAGAAGATCCAGAGTCTATTTCCGCAACGAAAGTACAATTCCTTCTTTGGACCGGGATACCTCAATTCCCAAGAAGTACCTGCTCCTTTTAGTCGCTCCTTGATCTCGAATTCTTCGGCAAGATACTTTCACACTACCTTCACACTACCTTCACACTACCGCATGAAAACCTACCGCAAACGAACTCCGGTCGAGATCTTGAAACCGTAGGCCGGTCCGTAGGCCGGTCCCTCGTATCTTCCATCATAAAGCGCGTATTAGGCCACCAAAGCATCCAAGGACGCTGGTGATTCAAGAGGCGGGGTTTCAACATCGAACAATCACAGGCTTCTTGGCTGGCTTCAAGTATTACGCGGTTCGCCTATGGACTCTACTCCGAGCGACCTTCCCTTATTTAGGACAATAGAAAGACAAGGCTTTTACGATGATTAGTGAATACTATATCTAACTACTGAACCTAGTGGCTTATCTTGTTCTAGTGACTTACCGTACGAGGAAGAACTTCAACTTCAACTAATGCCCACACCAAACAAAGTTGGCTTAGGATTCGACGATTGAGAATACCCTCAACGTAACGACTCTTTTTGCTTCCTTCTGGAGGACTTTCTTGTCTTAAAAAGGCTCAACAAGGGTCTCAGTTCTTTGATCGAGTTGAGGCCGTGTTGGTTCCTCCAACGAAGTCCTGGGGCTACGTGTGTCCATTCTTTTTTCGTCGAGTCAGAAGATCAGCCTTTCAGTCGAAGAGCTTCCGTCAAATCGTGAGTTCGGACTTTGGCCCTTGATTCGAACTAGCAATTAGGAGATCGTCCTCGGACAAAGAGCTCAAAGCCTTAGATTTCATGCCGACTTTTGATCAAACCACTTTCTTTGGGCTTGCTTGATGGGCCCGCTTTCAAGAATTGTTTTTTTTTTTAGAACTTCCCGATCTTCAATTCTCATCGGCTCACTTGTGTCTCCGCCGCGACGAGCAGCATAATCACTGTTGGCGAAAAAAAAAAAAAGAAAAGAATCAAACGCATCGCACGGTATCATGGAACATACCTGCTTTAGAGGGTCCACAGATGAAGGATCTCTTCGGGGCGTCAGTTTGGCGGTGATGGTAGCAAATGCCGTGGCCATAGCCCCGGTTTCCAAGGATGTAAGACGAGCTTGAAAGATTGATGAAGTCAGAGGATCAATCCCAACTGTCTTACTAAGAGTAAGAGCGTATTCAGTCTTCAACAGGTTGAAGAAAAGGAAAGCATTCACCACGTTCAAGCTAGGAAGAGGACTTGGACAAGAAGGTTTTGGCGGTGTAGAAGTACAGAAGTGAACAGTGTGTTAGTATTTAGTTGTTCAAAGCCTTGTTGACAAGACTGACTCAACTCAATTCCCTCGAGGAGAGTCATGAACTTTGGAGAGAAAGGGTGCATCTTTTCCGTTGGTCAACAACGAACCTGCTCTCGTTTAGTTCTTCACTACTTGTACAGGAAAGAGTGCGAGAAGGAACCCTTCAACACAACATCAAATGAGTTCTCCCAGCCAGCTTCTTCGGACACCTATATGGCATCAACCAAGCCAGAAAGAAGGAAAAAAGTCATTTCATCTCCCCCCTTAAGACTTCTTCCTTCCAGGCATCTCTTCTCCTTTGGATCCTTCATCTGGTGAATAACTAGAGAAACTTTACGAATCTCCTTACCGGTTTATGACCTACTCTCCTTATTAGGAAAGCTCTTGGATTTCCATACCGGGAAAGCGACTCAGTAAAGCATCTCCCCTCTCGTCTCGGAATTGAACTTCGCCTAAACCCTCTTCTTTCTTCGCCCTTCACTCCCTTTCACTGATGAGGGATCGCCCTTACATTCCAAGATTGGCTTTTTCTCTTAATCATCCTTTTCCCAATTCATGATAATGGATTCAGTCCTTCCACTCTCACAGATCTTTCTGATAGAACATCTTTCGCTGAGGTAGTAGTCTCAGACTCACATTCCAGTGCAGTGATTTAGAGCTTCCTTTGGCTGTGACAAAGCATATCCGACTAGGGTAGAGATTCCCAATGGGAAGACTACTGTAGTCCGATTCTAAAGCGCGTCTGATGCCCTCCAAAGGCTGAAGCCCCTTCACAGCTAACGATGAACTCTGATCCACCTTTTCCTGTTCAAGTACCATCTTTGAGAAAGACGGTTTCCGGCCCACGGACCCCATTTCGAAGTCAGAGTAGCGGGCTGTCCCATGCTTTATCGATGCTACTTTCAAAGAAGAGTCAGCAGAATCATCTTTCTTCTCTGGTCTTCGAGCCTTCATCTCATGTAGACTATTGAAAGAGTGCTATGAAGGAAGGCATGAAGAACGTCTACGTATAAGGACATCGTCTATTTAGAGGCTCTAACTAAACGAATGCTCGCTTCTTGACTCTTTGCCGCCTGAGCAACTAGGATAGGAAACCTAAATGCCGCTGGTGCTCTTCCTTCTCTGGCTACAGCTCCGGCGAAGGTAGGCCAAATGCTTACTTCTTAGAGTTAGGCTAAAGCTAGCACTTAAGACAGCGAGAGACAGACAGAGCTGCTAACTTGATTAGTGTGAAATTGCTTTTCAAGAGCCGCCGACTCTTCAATCTCGTTGGATGTTTAAATAGCATAAAAAACCTCAGATGGTGGATCGTAGTATATTCCCTTATGTGGAATTTCGCCAGGAGCCTGTACAGAGAACTTAATCCAAGCTGGAATCGAGTCTTTGATCCCAGGGGGGACGGGGTATCCTTTCGTATCTTCACTCGTGAGACATGTGTAATGCAAAGAGAACCCGTTTGATTCTTTGGCAAAAAGTACTTTATGAGTAAGGTTCTTACTCCCAATCAGTAGAGAGTAAGGCTACGTTCTAACCCGCCTGCGTCAGTCTCAGCGACTATTCTTTGGTTGTATCCAGTCAGTAATGAATAAGCCAATGAGAAAGCCTGCAAGTAATCCATTTCATAAGGTCTTCGAACATCCTTCTTTTCCACTCGTGCTAGAAGCCTACTCTACCAAAGCCCTGTATGAGTAAGATAAGGAGTTTCCCACCGCCTTGTAGTAATGAAAAAGTGTCAATCGGCCTAACGGGAGCCAAAAAGCAAGTCAAGAATGAGTTAGGTTGGCAAGGAAAGGAGGTGAGGCGCGACTTTAGGAGCCCTGTTCAGCAAAGAGTTTCAGTGTACGATCAGATGGAGAAAGATCTCCAGATCAATCCCTTTCTGAGGTACGAGACCAACGGGTGAGGTTGAAAGGTTAATCCCAATGCCGAAGCACAAGCCCAAACCGATGGCCTTCCTTCCTTACTCCCTAAGTCTCATGAGGAGATAAGAAAGACAAAGGAACAAGTGTATTCTCAGTCGGCGAAGCCTTTCCCCCGGATATTCTCAATCGGCGAAGCCTCGCCCGGTCGTGCTTGCTTATCCGAACTCCCTGCACAACGACTACTACTACTAATTCACAGGTAGGAAACAAGTAACATTTGTTGGACTCTGTTCCTGATCCTTGAAAACTACGAATGAAGCGAGCGGAATGGAAATGAAGCGAGCAGATAGCGTACCTTATTGTGTTCAAGGTACAGCTTTTCTAACGGATTTCCTCAAAATCCAAGCTCTGCCTTTTGCTTTCCCCATCTACTATCAATTATTCACCTATTTTGAAGTATGAATTGAAATCGCTCCTTTCAGTCGCTCCTAGGATTTCTTGCGAAAGAAAGATTTTCCGGTATGCGGCCGTGTTGGAAGACTTTTCTTGTTTTAGTGTTTCACAACGTCGTCAACCCGTAACCGGGGACTAGTTGTCCGCCTTCTACTCAATCTCTGCTGTATGCCCTGCAGCTGACCTTATCGAGACAATGGGAGCAGGCTGGACACTCAAAGAATGCGATACAGCAGGGGGAATGAAGGTTCCCCAATTGTTTAATAGTATATGCTGACATGACAGAGGAAACAGGCTTGTTGAGTATGCCTTCTTTCGATTTTTATACCGTAAAGATAGGAGCTGATACGCCCTAGTTTGTTGTCTATGCCTTCGGCTTCTGGCTTGTTGACAAGACTAGTCCTTTTCTTTAAAAGAGATGTTGAAAGGAACCTCCCTTGGTAAGGGGAGTGAACGAACAGAAAGGGGACAAAATTCAACTACCTCTGATTCGGTCCCTGATCCACCTCAGGAATCTGTGGATCCATCTATCAGACGTAGTATGCGTGAGAAGAAGAGAACTTTGGTAGCCCCGACGTCCAATCCACACGATGCTGGGTTAACTGCCCTTATTGCTTGCGTCTTCTGTTTTGAACACTCTCCCTTTGATTCTGGTCTACACCGGGAACTCCCTCTCGTCCTAGACTAGTTCAAACCGTCCTCTCCCTGACGGTCGAGATCTTGAAACCGTAGGCCTTCTTTCCTACCGCATTCCGGCCGGTCCGTAGGCCTTCAATTGGTCCCTATCGGTCGAGTACTTCGTTCCTGCGCTAGTTTACATTCATGAAGGATCTCATCAGTACAGCCTTCTTGTCTACCAGGTTCGGGAGTCCGCCTTCAATCTTTCCTTTTGGCCGACTGCGGGTATAGCACATCTAACCCCGACAAGCCGATGAGTGCTCCCACGTCGCTGGTAGGATCTGTACTCATGTTACGGTAGTTGAGTTCCTTGTTCCTTTTTCTACTCGAGAAAGACGGAATCTTATTCAAGTGAAGCGCTCTACAATTCGCCTTCATGAAGTAGCTGCTGATCCTCTTCTCTTTCATTCCAGTTCTTTCCTCTGGATCTCTCATAAGCCAGTAACCTCAGATCGGTCTCGTACTTGAATACAGCCAAGTGAGTCTCATTCCCTGGGTTCCAAACCATTGGATGATGCGAATAAAGAAAGTTCTTCACTGATAATGGTGAACAATCAACTGACATTCCTTTAACCAAGAAACGCTTGGCAAATTCGGCAGCACCCGTTAAGGGGATTCTAAAGATGAAATAGAAACTCCCAAGCCTGCCATTATCTTAGAGTATTCCTGCGCTACCTCTTGATCAGTGATAACAATATCATCACCTAAGAGGGCGTACTTACGGAACACCACACCTTCATACTCAACTACGTCGATCCTTAAGTTCCGAGATCGGCGGATGCCTTTGCCACAATCAGAATGACATCCATCCTAGTGGAAAGAAGGAAACCCGTTCTTTAGGCCGCAGATCAAGCTATCGTCAACCCCTCGCTTACGAGCAATGTTGAATGAATAAGATGAGCTAAGGGAAAGCATCGCTACCTGAACAAGGTTTTCATTCCTTATCCACTAACTTCACAGATGGGTTGAAACAGACGAAAGGGACGAAGGACCCCCCTGTGTGGATCATGCATGTTGATGGGTCCACACAACATGGTTGCGGCGGCGTAGGAATTGTGATTCATGAACCTAGTGGGGAGGAGATACAAGTAGTGGCCAAGCTCCCTTCGCTCCACTCACTTAAACAGACCTAACGGACTAGGTCAGGTTCCTTGAATACTAAAAAAAAGGCATTGATCGTATTTCTACGGGAATTCTGGCACTAGTAAGACAGTGTGAATAAGACGAACTAGGATGAATCATACGCCTGGTTGAGCTAGATTGACAGCCCCCGCCGGTACATGAAGATTTATATTGGTTAGTTCTCCTTGGTCTGGTATCGCTTTCATGAAGGCTGCCTTTGACGAATTCCTGTAACCGGGGAAGAAAAGCTTCTTCTTATTCAATACTAGCTGACCCAGCCTATCCATCTCAGTAGGAAAGCGTGGGTACGAGACGCACTTTTTTTTTGAATAAATAGATATTCCAATTGATTTTACTGTTCGTGGATGTTGGCAGTGTAGTTCTTTGGAGTGAATTAAAAAAAGCAACGGCGAGAGCAAAATGCTAAAGAGAAAAAACCTGTCGTTATGGAACGCAAGGGCGAATTCCATGAGGGCTCGACCGAAAGTACGAGGTAGGGAGATCTCTTTAGTTAGTACGAGGGACCAATTGAAGGCCAGAGGCCGGAATGCGGTAGGTTTGAATGCGGGAGTTAGACATAGCGTAGGTGTCTATCATTGAAGTGAACTAATCGATTAGGTCATACTGGTGTTAGCCGATTTCTAAGCGCATTGTATCCCCGCTACATTGATGAATCTTTCGTATCCAAGGATTTCACAGCAGAACGTTCTGTCAATTAAAGACACCCGGCTTCTTCGAAAGAAGCCCTGAGACCTTTTGTCTTTTTGGAAGACTTCTCCTTCTTTAAATGCCTTTGAATAAGACCGGGGTTCTAAGCAAAGCATGAGAAAAGGAAAGAAGACCATAGAAGGATCAATAGTAGAAGAATAGGCATCGAATGCTGCTATTAAATGCGCTTTGGTGAGTGAATAACCTGTCGTAGAGTTGGAGAGCTGTTGAATAAGCGGTGTGCAGATGAATAACCGCCGATGCACTACTATTCGTATACATTGGAATAAGAGCTGTTGTTGGACGTTAATCAGTAACCGGTGTGATGTTAGCATAGCAATGGAATGCGTATCCCGTTGATCTCGAGATGGCGGAGTCCGATTCACCTTGTACTTCAGGGGCGACAGGATGGGGAAAGACCCCGAAAGCAATTACACTAATTGCAGTCTCGACACAGCCTATTTCGGATGAACCGAATAGAAAAAAAGACCTAAACATCCGATCGGAAAGGAAGTGCTACATGTCAATTGGAGCTTCCTGCTGCCTGACTTCCCCAACCATTCAAACATACAGACATATGGTTCAGTCGTCGAGTCGTGATAGTCGCATCTCCCGGGAATAGAAAGAGACATCAAGTTCGCGCTATTCACATTGCCCAGGATGGATGGAATTCAGAGAACTACAGATCGAACTCAATCTTTTACACCGATGTATCGTACTCTCTCGACCAGGTCATCAAAAAGACTGCAAAATCTTTCCGAAGTGAGAGAAGGAGGGAAGGCGCTAACCTACTAACATAACAGCCAGCTGAAAAACGTTAGCTAGCTAGGCTAGCGCGCAATGGCTTTCTCAGATAGGGGCTCGCTTCTTCAAGTGTAGCCCAACCGGCGTAAAGGTGCTGCTCGCTTTCTCTGAGCCACTAGTCGCTTATTCCGTGGTCGGCCTTCCTACGTGCTCCTCCTTGCCCCCCTACAACAGAATCCAAAGGTGGCCTTTGGATGTTGTCGTGACGTTTTGGTAACCTTTGTTACCGAGGTCTAGGTTTATGGATGGATTCAGTCAGCTGAACTCAACTCAACCTTTTCTCAACTTCGTCGACCCTCAATCAATATTAACAAGATGTCGTGACCGTGGTCAGAAAATCAAGTCCATTTTTGGGGTTCATTGATTAGTACACCTCCGGTGCTGGTAAGGTCGGGACCGTGGTCGTCCGTCTCCGGTTTGCCGGCCGAGTTGATCTCTGAGATTGACCAGCCAGCTGGGTTGGTTTGGCTATGATTTTCTATTGAAATTTTGAGGAGTCAGCTGTCTGCGCGAGTCACCTTCAACTAGGCTCCGCTGGACGACACGGCATTTTCGTTCAAATATAGGTCGGCCGTACTTGTGATGGTTCCCAAGGATTCAATATGACCACTTAGGTCTACGTTGCCACGATATTGTTCTATGGAAGCGGGCGGGCTGTTTAGAAGCTCGGCCCGGTTTTTTGGTGTCGTAGGGGAGGGATTCACCTTTCACACGCATATTCAGTCGTACCGGCATGGCCCCACTTATTTGTTTTCGATCAGAGCATCAAGCAGCGCAACCCGGTTCTACTTGACTAAGCCCGTGCTCCTCCAAGGAGGGAGTTTTTCCAAACAACCTTTTCTCAACTTCGTCGACCCTACCGGACACTCATAAGTTTCGAATGAAGAATGAAGAGTGCCGCACCTACTTCTATTCTAACAATATCAAAAAGCGAGACTTTACTAAACAAGCAAGAAAAGCCCTTTCTATCAACTTAGTCAAGCGCGCCCCTGCAATCAAACAAAAGCGCTAACCATCCGGGCCTTTTCAATAAGGCTCGCGTAGGGGCCCAAAAATGGAATATTTTCTTTGAAGTTGGTCCCGCCCCTTGTTTCAGTCAGAATGAGTCCCCGGGACCCCGGGACATTGGCTTCCGCCACCAGTGAACTATGTTGGATCGCATCCCGCGCATATTCTACATTATAGCCTGCAACTGATTCAGCTTCCGCTTCTGGGAGATCAAACGGAGCTCGATTTGTTTCTGCTAGACGAGAAATAAAGAACATAACCAATACAGGGAACAAGGGAATACCGGACCATATCCGCTTTTGCGCCATGACAATCTCACTCGAATTACGGGGACCTACACATATTAGTACAGTATACCGGGGTCCCGGCCAGAACCACACGTGCAAGTTTCCCTGCATGTGGCTCGTCCGTGCTTTTCGAGGCGCTGCCTGTGACTCAGCATGGGATAAGGGGGGCGGAACTGCACACGAAAGTGTGCAGAGCATTGTCCGAGTGAGTAAGCAGCGCCTACCAAGCAAAGCTTTCTTGAAGAGGCTGGGCTCTTTCTTTTTCGGCGCCCGCCCTTTATTTAGATGTTGAGGCAAGGCAAGCCCCAGGAGGGGCAGGATGGTTTTCCGTTTTGAGGGAAGGCTGGCAGGACGGTTTGAAGGATGGACGAAGTGAAGAGAGGAACGAAGTGCTCGACCGTTAGGTTCGAAGACCTCTCCCTATCGCCGGAGGTTTGAAGAACTCGACCGTTAGTACGAGGGACCAATTGAAGGCCAGAGGCCGGAATGCGGGAGTCATGAAGCGGTAGTGTGACGGGCTCGACCGAAAGGGAGAGGTAGGGAGAACTCATTAGTGGCGGGACCGGCCGGAATGCGGTAGTGTGAAGGTCGGGTATGATGGGGTTTGCGGTAGGGTATGTTGAGACGCTTTCCTATTTATCAATTCCCTTCAAACCTACCGTTCACCCTAAACATAGAATAGGGCCCGCCTTTCTTCATCTATACCAGCAGCTACGCACGAATCAATGTGAAAGGATTTCAGCGCCCCTCTTTAGATAAGAAGCAGAACGGGCCATCACCTACAGCCCTTGACTCTGCCGGGGACTTCCACGAAAGAAAAACGGGCGGCATCGTCGTATGCTCCACTTTTCTTGCCCTGGTTTATATCCCGGAGTACTCCTATGGCCGATCTGTCACCCAACCTACAACAACAACCTAAAAGCTTGATCCAGTCCCGTTCGTTTGGAGAAAGACCAGCACGGCTTAGTCAGTTATTCTCGCTGTTCAGATAAGATTCGGACCACCACTTCTCCTCAATTTCATTTCATCGACCCCTGTTTACGTAACGAGTATAGAAACGAGCGTAGGAGCGAGTATTTGAGCGAGCGGAACGTTAGTGAAGCGAGTATTTTAGAACATGAACCCTTTGAGCTCGTCCATTCGTTGGGTGATCCCTTGCTCTCACGTTCGAGTCTTTGTTCGTCGTTTAGGCCCGTGAGTGAGATTTCTGCTCATTGCAGTCCCCTCCGGGGTTCTTCGCACCTGGATAGTACCAGGACCCCAGTGCCCCGGCCCTTGAGCCGAAAAAGCTGCCCGCCCTATGACCCACAACTCCAAATGAGCCTTGCGACGACACACGGACATTCCCCATGCTGCGGTTCCCTCCGGTCCGTTCCCGGGTTGGGTTAGGGGACCAGTCGCGCGATTGCCTTCGCGCATCCAAACGCGCTCACAAGGCGCACAATAAGAATAAGACCAATAGAGACTTCATAAGGGACCATTTGAGCTGCAGATCGTAATGCTCCTAGAGAGGCATATTTCGAATATAGAGGAGTCAAAGTTCCCAACAATC
>NEEC01000028.1:50000-75000 GCA_002189035.1 Utricularia gibba
CGCCACTTACGTCATTGTCTACGTGATTCGAGCCATGCGGAATCCGGATCAAATAATGCCATCCAGGTCCAGGATCGACGTAGTAGAGGGTCTTCACTATTTATCCTTCCCAAGGCTGTGTGTGTATTTTCCCTGGAACTCTTTAACAACTCAAACTAGAAATACCACTTGTTTAGGGTTTGACCCTCAAAAAAAAGAGAAAGTTGGAAAAAGATTATATAGTCAAAACCTCTGTTTAAACACCCTTTAGAGTGATTGTACCTTGGTAGTTTACTCCCATATCAACTCTGAACTCTAAAGTTGCTCGTTGATTTACCTGTTGGTATTTATTTAAGGAACAGATAGCTCTAATAAGTACGCTAGCTTCCCTCGCTCCACAGATTTCAATAGTGTTGCACTCTCGGGCTTCTATAACAAGAAGTAAAGACTCTTTCTCTAGTAAAGGAAACCCTAAGAAAAACGGATAGAAATAGAAGAGCTAAACGAAAAGATAACCATTGGAAATTGAGATCGAAAGAGTTAGATAAAAACACCCTCTAAGAGACATTAGAATCCAGACTCTAGCTCCTAGCTTAAGAAGACCTCAACTTATGAACTCTCTTTACTATTCACTCAAGGGATGAAATCGGTAGAGTCAATTCCTGATGTCGGCATTTTAGGGCTCGGCTCACATAGGGAGATAGACTCCTTCATGAACGGCTGCTTAGAGCGGAGTTCATGTTGTTGAGATCCCTAGCTCGCTCATCCATCAATAGGAACGAAAGGTACTCGAACGAATGGGAGAGGAACGACCTTTAAAGTCTTAACTGTAACTACCTTTAGAACTCGGTAACTCCTTTCACTCAGGAATTCCATTTAAAAGATCAATCTTTTAGTGAAGATAGAAGTGAAAGAGACCCTATTAAGGTATCTTTTCAAGTTTTTCTAGCTAAAAGATGAGTTTGAAGACCTTGATGATAGAAGATACCTTGGATTCCAATAGTCGGTAAAAGCTCTATAGTTTAGTAAAGACTTTCCATTCCTAACTCCCATTCTGTTAGAAAGAGGAGCTCTAAGACTTCAAGCTACTTTGTATCCTTTCCCAAAGGAAGAAGAACTAGAAAGTAGCTATATCAAAAACCTCTGTTTGAGGACCCTAATGATGGATGGTACTTGGGAGTATCTATCTAGAAGTCCTCCTTTATTAGGTACTTTGAAATATCAACCCTAATAGAAAGGGAATCCGGAAACTAAAAAATACAAGTATTAGGCAGAATTGCTTCAGTACTCTATATCAAAAGATCCTTTATAAAGGAACATCTTAAAGATCATATTTGAAAAACAGGAGTTTCAACACTCTTTTGAGAGATGATACCTTGTTAGACTCAGTGTTAGAAACTCCCATATACACTATGAACTCTAAAGTCGCTCCTTGATTTATCTGTTTATAAGCTTAGGGAAATGAAGCTCTAAAGTACGCTTCGCGACTTTGAAATCCCAACCCTAAAAGGGAAGACTGATCAACTTCTAAATCAAAGTATTAGTCGGATGATCTATTGAACTCTAGATCCGACTCTCCTTTCTAAAGGAAGATTTCCCAATTCAAATAGTAAAAACTCCTCTTTGAGGACCCTTTTGATAGATCATACCTTGGGATCAAACTCCAATATTCACTCTGAGTCGAGCTATCTGGTTATAAAGGCTAGCTGTAATAAGTAGGCTTCGCTACTTGAAATTCCCAGGTGGAAGAGAAAAGGAGTTCAAGATGCTCGAACGAATGGGAGAGGAACTATAGTGCTCGTTTTTCTACTCGCTCCAAGTATTACGCTCGTTCCGAAAGGGAGAGGAAGAAAATGAAGCGAGTGAGTTAACGTAGTGTAATCGAGTATGAAACGAGATGAAACGAGCGTAATGAAATGATGAGAAAAGCACTTTATCTTCCACTGCCGCCTTCCCACGGACTTACTAAACTACCAACAAGGGCAACAGAAAGAGCTTTTGCCGGGAATCAAGAAAAGGTAATCATGAAAGTCAGTCTTGCACAACTACAGCCCTCCCTACAACAGATTCAATTGCAGGAGAGCGTGAACAAAAAGTTAGGTCTATTGATGAAAAAATAAATAGGAACATAAAACAAGGACTACCAAAGAGTTCTAAAAGAGATAATGTCTATGATGACAATAATAGTAGGATAGATACGAAGCCCATTTTTGTAATAGACCTAGGAACTCAAGATGCTAATACCATTTGCAAATATGAGCTATTGAGTAAGAAAGGGGATGCTAGACTAGAGAGTAGAACAGCTAGAAAGACTAATAGCTACATTAGCTCAATAACTCCAACTCCTAGCGCTTAGGACTCCTAACAGCTCATAACAACAACAGCTACTAACTCAACTTGAAATAGGAGTCAAAGAGCTAATTCCACTCTGAAGAAACTCTAGCTCACCAACTCCTAACTCTAGTAGAACAAGGAAGTCCCCCTTAAAAGAAGAGAAGACTGGTTTACGAAGTCCTCCGATTCAGACTAGAAACGATAGGAACACTAACCGGTCGAGCTCCATATGCCCATGGATCTCGCCCTGCTCTTCAACAACGACTAATGAGCTTACAGGTACACTAGTCAAAAAAGAAGAATCCACTAAAGAGTTCTATGATTCAGAGTATCCTTTCCTATTTGATCCCCTTGAATTCCATTCCTGTAGTCCAGAAGAAGGGAGTTCCAGAGCTCAAACTCATAATAGGAACTTTAACAAAAAAGAGTAGTTACACCGCCTAAATCAACTGTTGTTAGCTCCTCTCTCTAGCTCGAACACTCTAAACTCCTAGCTGCAAGAACGAGGTCTCTCGAGCCTGCTGGGCAAAAATGGGATATCCACTTGCAATGGATGCACGAATCGGGGAAGAAACCCAGATATTCAATTGTGCACACAGTAGCAAGGAAATGGAATGAACTGGCATTGGTACCTGTAATTCAGAATTGGTAAGAAATCGGTCATTTCTTAACGGAGCAAGAGAACTCGAGTTGCTGTGGCTAGCCCGGCCCAAAAAGCAGGCAACCAAGAGAGGTAGGCGCGGAAGGAAGTGCTTTCAGTCGATTGAAGCTGAAAAGACTCCCTTCACTAGAAGACATTCCCCTCGGCCCTAGATTCTCTTTCTGAGGAAGTGGATAGGGCCAACCTACTCAGTGGAATCCATTACCTTGATTACGAAGATTCGTATGCCTATTTGATTTATTACGATGCAGAGAGATCGATCGCACTTCTTCTATGAAAGATTCTTTATCTTTTTTATCTGGAACGAGTTCACAAATCATTTCCTTTTATGCGGGGCTATTGGAAAGTCAGAATTGCAGAAGGAGACGAGCCTAAACTTCTCTTACCAGATATGGCTTTACGAGTTCCTTGTCATGTCATTTGGGTTTCGAAATGACCCGGCTACCTTCTTTGATGAGTGATGTCTTTTATAACAACAAAATAGTCTATACTATATTGATCGCTTTCTTCTTGTCTATCTTGATGACATTGTTGTCCATAGTGAGTCCCTAGAGGATCACTTGTCCCAACTTAGAAAAGTATTCGAAATCCAATGCAATACAGGATTTCGAAAAGAAAAGTGCTTTCGCCCGGGCCGGACATTGGTTTGTTTTTAGGAGAATCAAACTCGGTAACTAAATGAAACTAGATGAATGCCGATTTGCGATATCGATTCTGCAAGTACTAGACTTAGGATTACAGAAGCCACTAAGTAAAGGAAGGGCCACCAATTACTGAGCCGTTCAAGCTTACCCCGCCCTTTGACTAGAACTGCCCTATATGCAATTGCTATTTATGTAAGAAGGGCTAGATCTTATGTAATAAAGGAAGATACCTAGATCTTTTCTTAGTTGGGTGCCTCTCTTGGTCTATTAATATGGATAGATTGATGTCAGGCTGTAGATAGATAGAAAAATACTACATGCCATACCACTGAAAAAAGAGGAAGACAACTACTACGACTATTGGTAAGTGTTTTCGGTCGAGTAGAGGGAGTGAGGTGAGCCAATAGTTTGGAGTTATTCGCCGGCTGGGCAAAGGGGGATCCGGCATATCCTATCCCAGAAGTAATCTCCGGACTCAACCCCCGCTGGAAGATTGTCATCACTGAAGCAATCTGGAGGAGGCGGTCTCATCCAAACCTATCCATCCGTCCACCACCCTTGCTTAGCTTGCTTGCTTGCTCTGGCTGGCTTGGTCTAAACCTACCTACCTTTAATTGTTAGTCCCTACCCCTAAACTAATGGTTCAATTTGCTCATTTTCATTCTCATATTTCTCATCACATGAATGAGACATAACTGCTTATCATAAGAATTGTGAACTAGAAATCTTATTTTGATTGGTTTGAGGATTCCGACCTTGAAATACACCAGATGGGTGTCTTTGACTTCCTGCCTTGGGTTTGAGAATACTTCTTTTTTGGGCTATTCTGCTTGTTCGTGTTTGGGGTAGACTCTCACGGTGGTATAAGTATAGAATGAGCAGCCAGTTGCAACAACAAGAGCATCATGTTCCTTCTCGCTCGCACTAGAGGTCTCTCGAGCCTCACTTAATAGACCGAGAAATACCCCTAAGCTAAGTACTAATAAGTCGGTTCCACTAGGAAAAGAAAGAACTCATAGAATCAGACGAGCTCCCTTCTCCTAGGGATCTCAACCTGCTCTTCGACTAACGACTAATTCTCTATCTCTAGAAGTCCATAGTCAAATCCAGAAGGAGCTACAGAACCCTTCTTATTCTTCCTTGTTTCTGGGAGTCCCTTTAATAAGGATTCCAAATAGGGGGGTCTTCTCAAAGCCGAAGCTCAAAGCGGAAGCCTTTGTTTAGTCCCAAGCCGCAAAAAGAAGAGAAGCCGGCCGCAAGCCCTCCCTTGTTTCACGCTTAAGAGGCTCTCTCTCCACCCGGAAAGAGAGCTCTACGCTTGTTGACTATGGACGAGCTAGAAGGGAATGTGAAGAGCAAGTAGCGGTTCCAGAGCTAATACAAGAGCATATAAGCAAACCTGTACTGTAAGGTATAATCACTCTAGGAGAACTCTAAAGAGCTAGAACTAAGAGTCAAGCTGCTAAAAGAGTCTATAAAGAAACACTTGCAATAAGACTCATAACTCCTAGCTCCTAACAGCTCATAACAACAACAGCTACTAACTCAACTAGAAATAGGAAATTCCACTCCTCAGAAACTCTAGCTCAAGAACTCCAACTCCTAGCTACGATGAGAATAGTCTTTGGGACAACTTCTAGGAATACTCAAGGGGATTGGGAGGACCTGCGAGGCGGAGGGAAAGAGCGATCGCAAATCTCACGAATGAATGAAAGAGTAAACGGGCGCCTAAACGAACTTCTCTCCTACATCAGATCGCAATGTCTGGTAGCGGAGATCGCGATAGCGAGCTTGGGGCCGAAGGGACAGTCGAGAAATTGGAGGCGCTCCTTACCATTCTGTATTTGCTTGCAGGGGGTTGTTTTCACTATCTGCTCGGGGAAGCTTGTTTCTAAGGTGAGATGGTTTAGGGAAGAATCAACATCGATCACGATGCGAGCTACAAGCAAGGGTTTGGTGTCCGAAAGACGGATCTCATCACAGCACTTGCTTTCCCTAAACTATCTATCTTTAGAAGTAGGGCGATCAAAACGGAAAGAGGCGTCGTTCTTTCACACTACCGCAAACGAACTCCCGCATTCTTTCCTACCGCATTCCGGCCGGTCCCTGACGGTCGAGATCTTGAAACCGTAGGCCGGTCCCTAACTAAAGAGATCCTACATACCCGATAGCATTCCGGCCGGTCCGTAGGCCTTCAATTGGTCCATCAATCCTTCGAGTGTGTGGATGAAAAAATGCAGTCAATCCAAGGGAAGTTAACTAGGGAGTTCTCTAGTCAGACTAAAAGAATGAAAGGGTTGACGATGGTCAAGGTTTTGCCGTAAATAAACAGATGAGTTCGATTCAAGCATCCGAACAAGAATGCCAACAGGCGCTAACTCAATTGCCCAAAGCCACAAGAAGCCACTTTGGCGGGGTTAACATGTCAACTTGAAAGACGAAACTACCCACTTTTGTAACATCGATTTATCCACGACAGCAGAATCCGATAGGTTGTATCACATCGACTGCCCAGAGCGTCCCCTCAACTCTAGAAAGGGTCTAGTCTACTCACATCTTGTGGAATGTGGATGTCATAGTCGTTATTGGGAATCTGCTTCCCAATGTAACAATAATGTTAGGTTCTCTCCCATCCCTTTCTTTTCTTGGTTGGACCAAGGCGCTATTCAATTTCCCAACCCAAGTCTTTCCTCATTTCAGTTGTGGAGCAGAGCTGTCAAAGAATGAAATGAACCCAAGAAAATGATTGTTCTCTCAAAACCATCGATCCTCACTATCGCTCCTTGTGATGCAGCAGAACCATGGCAATTAGGATCTCAAGATGCAGCAACACCTATGATGCAAGGAATTATAGACTTACATCACGATATCTTTTTCTTTTTGATTCTGATTTTTGTTTTCGTATCATGGATCTTGGCTCGCGCTTTATGGCACTTCCACTATAAAAAAAGTCCAATCCCGCAAAGGATTGTTCATGGAACTACTATCGAGATTCTGTGGACCATATTTCCTAGTATCATCCTTATGTTTATTGCTATACCATCATTTGCTTTATTATATTCAATGGACGAGGCGCTATGGAATAGCCCTGCCATTACTATCAAAGCTATTGGACATCAATGGTATTGGACTTATGAATATTCGGACTATAACAGTTCCGATGAACAGTCACTCACTTTTGACAGTTATACGATTCCAGAAGATGATCCAGAATTGGGTCAATCACGTTTATTAGAAGTGGACAATAGAGTGGTTGTACCAGAAAAAACTCATTTACGTATTATTGTAACACCAGCTGATGTACCTCATAGTTGGGCTGTACCTTCCTTAGGTGTCAAATGTGATGCTGTACCTGGTCGTTTAAATCAGACCTCTATTTCGGTACAACGAGAAGGAGTTTACTATGGTCAGTGCAGTGAGATTTGTGGAACTAATCATGCCTTTATGCGTGCGCCCGGAAACATAGGCCGACTGCTGAGCCCACTCTGGCTCAGCCGCACCACCCAGGGTGCGAGCCACCCGAAAAGCAAGCTAAACCAGCGAGCGGCTGGAGCTGTATGGAGCCGAGGAGCAAGGCTGTAGATAAGATAGAAGAAGGGCCCAGGCTCCCGGTGTAGGAGAGGAGACGGTTAGGATAACGAACTTGAAACGCGGAGCCCGAGCGGCCTAAGAGCGAGTGGTTAGTGGTCAATAACGCCCTAGTTGATGGCATTCCTCTCTGCGGCTGGCACTCGAGGAACCACGGGACACTCCATACAGAGCAAGCAAGTCTTAGGGATGAGACGCCCGCGCAAGGACCTCAATTCTCATGTTGAGGTCGAACCAAGGACCTATGGAAGTCGGGGCAACTCCGTCCCCATGGGCAACGCTACTGTGTCCCTGAGGGAGGAGTTTAGAGGCCAACTAGTAGCACGGACTTCTTTTTTTTTCTAGGTCATGCGAAGAGGGCCAGTCCAAGATCGTACTCTTCCTCTACAAAGACAAGAGACGCTCTCAACTCAATGGTTTCGATCCACTCTCTTTCTGAGTTCTTCCAGCTTCTTTATGATTTCGTCCCGTCGAGCGTAATACTTGGAGCGAGCAAAAGAGGTGAACAAAGAAAAAAAAAGAGGGCCATCTCGGCTCCAGGAGAAGGACCTGCAACGGCAACTGAACTCCGTCCATCCTCAATGCAATTCACATAGCGCCTCTTCTCTTCACTACGTCCATCCTCCCCTTCGTCAATCCTCAACTTCATTGCAACTGAATTGCATCCAACGAGCGGAACGGAACGGAACGAGTGGAACGACAGTGAAGCGAGTTTAGTTGAACGAGATGAAACATAACTACGTGTAGTCGAGTAGAAAGAGTAGAAAAAAGAAAGTCATTTCATGGACCCTCGCTTTTCGGAGTAGCTCCCAGCTTACACTATGGTAGAGGAGGTGCCGTGAAGATCTAGGTGTGTGAGCAGTACGAGCTGAAAGGCTCCCATACTGTTTGGAGGGCAGGGGGCATAGATGCCAAACAAACCTGACCCCTATCTATCGTCGTAGAAGCAGTTCCTCGGAAAGATTATGGTTCTCGGGTATCCAATCAATTAATCCCACAAACCGGCGAAGCTTCCCCAGTTTTCATAGCATCACCTTTAGAGCAACGCATTTTGGATGGCCTATTTGATCTCATTCGTATTCATAGCATCACCTTTAGAGCAACGCATTTTGGATGGACCTGTATCGGTTGTAGTCTTCTGAATCTATGTTGTCAAGAGGGCATATGAAGAAGCAGGCCATTATCTCGACAATAATGAGACAAGCTAGTATTTGCAGTGAATCCTCCTGTTAAGTAGTCATGCATTATGATAGGAACTCCCAATTCTCTGGCAAATACAGCTCTTTTGATCATTTCTTCACATGTACCCGCAGTAGCATTCAAGTAATGCCCTTAGATTTCACCTGTTTCAGCCTGTGCTTTATAAATGCCTTCGGCACAAAATAAGAAACGATCTCTCCAACGCATAAACGGCTGGGAGTTCACGTTCTCATCATCTTTGGTAAAATCAAGGCCACCGCGAAGACATTCATAAACCGCTCTACCATAGTTTTTAGCGGATAAACCCTATTTTGGTTTCATCGTACAACCGGACGACCATACTTATTCAATTTCTCTCTTTCAACTTGGATTCCATGAGGCGGGCCTTGGAAAGTTTTCACATAAGCAGGAGGGATTCGCGGATCCTCTAGACGTAGAGCCCGCAGGGCTTTGAATCCAAATACATTTCCTACAATGGAAGTAAACATGTTAGTAACAGAACCTTCTTCAAAAAGGTCTAAAGGGTAAGCTACATAACAGATATATTGATCTGTTTCTCCAGGAACCGGCTCGATATTGTAGCATCGTCCTTTGTAACGATCAAGGCTGGTAAGTCCATCGGTCCATACAGTTGTCCAGGTACCTGTAGAAGATTCGGCAGCTACCGCGGCCCCTGCTTCTTCAGGCGGAACCCCAGGTTGAGGGGTTACTCGGAATGCTGCCAAGATATCAGTATCCTTGGTTTCGTATTCAGGAGTATAATAAGTCCATTTTTACTCTTTAACGCCCGCTTTGAATCCAACACTTGCTTTAGTCTCTGTTTGTGGTGACATAAATACCTCCTTACAACTCATGAATTCAGAATTCTGACAACAACAAGGTCTACTCGACACTACTGAATTATGCGTTAATGAAACTTTTGACAGGAACCTTTCCCAAACCTACCAACTAATATTATCAACTAATAAGCATATTTGATTATTAGACCACGTGATTTATCAACTACATCATTATTTTATACTCTTTCATATCTATAGCGCAACCCCACTTTTCTTTTTGACCCTTTTTTTGCAATCGAAATACCTAACCAAATTTCATTCCAAAAAATTCCCTCTTGACAGAGGTATATGTTGTATATAAAAATCCTATATGTGAAAATAGACGGAATTCGTCTCTAAAATTCTAGAAATGAAAGAGTATAAAAACGAATAGAATAGACTACAAGCGTAAATAAATATGCCCAAATACAAAAAAAAATAAGAACAGCCTATAAGATAGAAACAATGAATAGTAATGGAAACGTAATGGAAATAGAGTTTGGGTTCGAATTCCATAGAATATTTTGGAGAAGATAGATCAGATTGTCTATAATGATAGCCAAATGCAAAACTTTCTCAAAATCCTTTCATCCACTTGAAATTTTCAAAATAGCTTGGTGGAATTGACTGATTGAAATTGAGTAAGTAAACAATGGAGTTGGATTCAATTGGATGGCACGAACGAAATCGGGTGCTAACTCCCATTTATTAGTTTAGTGAATTAATTGATTGGTGTGCTAGCGGACATTTAGTTTGAATTCGATAATGAAAAAAACTTGACTGATTTCTTTGATTATTATTATGAGAATGAATCCGACTACTTCTAGTTCTGGGGTTTCCACGCTTGAAAAAAAAACCAGGGGCGTATCGTCCAAATCATCGGTCCGGTACTAGATGTAGCCTTTCCTCCAGGCAAGATGCCTAATATTTAGAACGCTCTGATAGTTCAAGGTCGAGATACTGTTGGTGAACCGATTAATGTAAGTTGTGAAGTACAGCAATTATTAGGAAATCATCGCGTTCGAGCTGTAGCTATAAGTGCTACAGACGGTCTGACGAGAGGAATGGAAGTTATTGATACGGGAGCTCCTCTAAGTGTTCCGGTCGGTGGAGCGACTCTCGGACGAATTTTCAACGTGCTTGGCGAGCCTATTGAGAATTTAGGGCCTGTCGATACTTCTACAACATCTCCTATTCATCGATCTGCGCCCGCCTTTATACAGTTAGATACCAAATTCTCTATTTTGGAAACAGGAATTCAAGTAGTAGATCTTTTAGCCCCCTATCGTCGTGGGGGAAAAATAGGACTATTTGGAGGCGCTGGGGTTGGTAAAACAGTACTCATTATGGAATTCTTTAATAATATTGCCAAAGCCCATGGGGGCGTATCCGTATTTGTTGGCGTAGGTGAACGTACTCGTGAAGGAAATGATCTTTACATGGAAATAAAAGAATCAGGAGTGATGAATCAAGCAAATTTTGCGGAATCGAAAGTGGCTTTAGTTTACGGCCAGATGAACGAACCACCGGGAGCTCGGATGCGAGTAGGTTTGACTGCCCTAACGATGGCGGAATATTTCCGAGATGTTAATGAACAAGACGTACTTCTATTTATTTTCTCGACAATATCTTCCGTTTCGTTCAAGCAGGATCCGAAGTATCTGCCTTATTGGGTAGAATGCCTTCCGCTGTCGGTTACCAACCGACTCTGAGTACCGAAATGGGCTCTTTACAAGAAAGAATGACTTCTACCAAAGAAGGGTCCATAACTTCTATTCAAGCAGTCTATGTGCCTGCAGACGATTTGACCGATCCTGCTCCTGCTACAACATTTGCACATTTAGATGCTACTACCGTACTTTCAAGAGGATTAGCTGCCAAAGGTATCTATCCAGCAGTAGATCCTTTAGATTCAACTTCAACCATGCTACAGATGATACACGAGGAACATTATGAAACTGCGCAAAGAAAGAGTTAAGCAAACTTTACAACGTTATAAGGAACTTCAAGACATTATAGCTATTCTTGGGTTGGACGAATTATCCGAAGAGGATCGTTTAACCGTAGCAAGAGCGCGCTAAATTGAGCGTTTCCTATCACAACCTTTTTTGTAGCTGAAGTATTTACCGGTTCTCCCGGAAAATATGTTGGTCTAGTGGAAACCATTAGAGGGTTTCAATTGATCCTTTCTGGAGAATTAGATGGTCTTCCCGAACAGGCCTTTCATTTTGTAGGTAATATCGATGAAGCTACCACGAAGGCTATAAAATGAGAAATGGAGAGCAATTTGAAGAAATGACCTTAAATCTTTGTGTATTAACCCCCAATCGAATTGTTTGGGATTCCGAAGTGCAAGAAATCATTTTCTCGACGAATAGTGGCCAAATTGGCGTATTACCAAACCATGCTCCTATTGCAACAGCTGTAGATATAGGGATTTTTGGAATACGACTTCAGTTAAGGAACAATGGTTAACGATGGCTCTGATGGGTGGTTTTGCTAGAATAGGAAATAACGAGATTTTTTGTAAATGATGCGGAAAAGGGTAATGATATTGATCCACAAGAAGCTCAGCAAACTCTTGAAATAGCAGAAGCTAATTTGAGAAAAGCGGAAGGAAAGAGACAAATAATTGAGGCAAATCTAGCTCTCCGACGAGCTAGGACAAGAATCGAAGCCGTCAATGGGGTTTCATAACTCGTTCTCGTTAGTGCCTTCGAGTCATCAAAAAAAGTTCTGTTTCGAAACCAAACCCTATTTTGATTGGATTCTTCCGAGTGAATCCAATCAAGCAGAATCGAATTCTGATACAAATCAACAACGAAATCTAAAAGCAATAAAAAGAAGCATGGAAAAAAACTTATGAAATACCATTGACTCGGGTATCTAATAAGTTATACCTACTATTGGATTTGAACCAATGACTCCCGCCGTATGAAAGCAATACTCTAACCACTGAGTGAAGTAGGTCACTTATGTACCCAAAGAGACCCAAATAAAAGGATCCCCTACCATCCATGGATTAGAAATATCATATTGCTTCTAAGCAATAAGAATCTAACCAATACTATTCCAAAATGGACGATGTTGGATTCGAAAATATTCATCTTGACAAGAAACGAAATCCATGAAAAAATAGACATTACAAGCATGAACAAACACTAAGGGCTATAGCTCAGTTGGTAGAGCACCTCGTTTACACGCGCGCCGATGTTTTTCAGGGGAATCCATTATCCACTCTGAAAAAGGGATCTTATTGAGCAATCGATGTCTTACTCCATAACTTTGAGAGAACAATAGCATGACAAATGGTTCGGTCCGATTTGAGTGCCCCAAACGGATCCCATCGTTGATTTGAGATATTGATAAGGTTAATACTAGTACCTCAATGCTAGGCACATAATGGGTATAAGGACCTCAAAAAACCTCTTTTCGTACTATGAACTTTAAGGTGTATGAAGTTTCATATTTTATTTGTTAAGCCGAACGATAGAGATTTCATAAAAAACGATCTAGCCCAGAGGCAGACCTACGTCAAAATCCCACCCTTGAAACACTTTGGTAATGCTCCAGTATCATAATCCTAAAGAATGAATCGGAGCATATGGAACCCTCTTCTTATCTTATTTGTCTTTTTAAGAAAAAAGATGGTAGATTGGCTGATTTTTCTATCAGTTAATGAAAGAGCCCAATGCAAAAAAAAATGCATGTTGGGTCTTTGAAACAGTTTCAATCATTTTGATAAGAATAAGTTTGATCTGTTTTACCGAGAAGGTCTACGGTTCGAGTCCGTATAGCCCTAGAACCCTATAAACTCAAAAGAAATTGTCTAATTTGACTGTCTTGATTCTTGTTTGTTGCGTAGCTTCGGCTTGACCGGTTGCTTCATCCTATAAAAAAAAATTTTGACTCAAAAATGACTCAAAGGAATTTTTGAACTAAAAACATAAAACGGAAAGCAAAATGTTTTGCAAGGGATCGAATCGAACCTTTTCCAACCGTAAATAAATAAAGCAACCAACCCTTCGTCATGAATTTCATCTTCGAAGTCAAATTCGATTTGAATTTTCCTGCCCACAACCAAGCGGGAATAATATTCTTTTTCTTTGGTATAACTAATCTTAATGAATTTACGAAGGAAAAATAATGCCACCTAAATCTAGGAAATAACCTGATTGATATATTTGTTTTGTTGACAAGCTAAAGTTTGTTGACAAATGAATCTCTTTGCTTTGACATGTTTCTTGGTAAGTTTCATTGTCAACAATGGAAAATTGGTTTTGTCTTCGTTACCTTAGTGAAAAAAAAGGTGAATGGTATTCGTTTTCCCAATATTGAAAAAACCCTACCCAGATTCTAATAAACGAAATATACTAACACTAAGGTATTCCAAATCCATATAGGTCAATACCTATTCATTCTCTTCCATTTGAATACTTCTTCGATTCTATTGCTAAAAAAGCGAAATTATTCTATTTGTAGAAAAACAATAAGTTCGAAATTCGTAAACACAAAATTTCTATTTGATTTGTTCGCTTTAAAAAATTCTAGACCAAAACATTTGTCTAAGCGTAACAGTTAGAGTTATACTAACTAAGGAAATGAAATAAAATGAAGTAGACTAGTAGACTTGAAAGAAGATCCCAGCCAAGCCTGTCGATAAATCTTGAAATCTGATATCCCACGCAATAATCAAAAAAGTAAACTAGATGGTTTTGTCAAAATGAATTCTTGTTTTAACTAAATGGTTCTGGATGACTTTACTACTTCAATTCGACTCGACCAATCCGGTATATTCGATTTTCCACGTTCAGAGGAGTTCATCTATGTTTTTGATTTACGAATAGAACACTTTTTGGGCATTTCTTAGAATAGAAAGTTTTTTTCCTATTTTGGCATTTTTCATTTCCGGGATTTTCGCGCCGATTAGGAAAGGGCCGGAGAAACTTTCTAGTTATGAATCGGGTATAGAACCAATGGGCGACGCTTGGTTACAATTTCGAATCCGGTATTCTATGTTTGCTCTTGTTTTTGTTGTTTTTGATGTTGAAGTTATCCATGGGCAATGAGTTTCGATATATTGGGTGTATCCGTATTTCTAGAAGCTTTCATTTTCTTTATTATTTTCATTCAGGGTTTTGTTTATGCATGGCGAAAGGGAGCATTGGAATGGTCTTAGCTCTTGAATATTCAATTCAGACAATCAAAAGAAAAAAGGAAAAAAGATTGAAATTGAAAAAGTTATGAAGTCCATTAAGTTTCCTTTATTTGATCGAACGGCCGCCAATTCAGTTATTGCAACTACATGAAAAGATTTTTCAAATTGGTCAACACTCTCTAGTTTATGGCCACTTCTCTATGGTACCAGTTGTTGTTTTATCGAATTTGCTTCACTCATAGGCTCGCGATTTGACTTTGATCGGTATGGACTAATACCAAGATCGAGTCCTAGACAAGCGGATCGAATTAGAACAGCCGGAACGGTAACAATGAAAATGGCCCCCTCCTTTGTGAGATTATATGAGCAAATGCCCGAACCTAAATATGTTATTGCTATGGGAGCCTGCACAATTACGGGAGGGATGTTCCGTACCTATTATTATAGTACTGTTCGGGGGGTCGATAAGCTAGTCCCTGTGGATGTCTATTTGCCGGGTTGTCCCCCTAAACCGGAAGCTGTTATAGACGCTATAACAAAAAAAACTTCGGAAGAAAATATCACTAGAAATCTATGAAGCTAGAATTAGGTCTCAACAAGCAAATCGGTGTTTTACGACCAATCACAAGTTTGATCTTGGACACAGTATTAATACTTGAAATTTTGATCAAAGATTTTTCTATCAACCCCCATCTACTTCCGAATCCGGATCGAAACCCTTTTTCTCAAATAGAATTGAAAATATCTTATTACGAATTTTGTCAATTAGGCAGGATTCCTTTGGACAGAATAACAAAGTTGCGGGTCAACCTTCAGAAATTTGATATCGAATGGGAAATATTATCAAAAATACGGGAGATCAAAAAGATGCAAGGTCGTTTATCTGCTTGGCTAGTCAAGCATGGGATAATTCATAGATCTTTGGGCTTTGATTATCGAGGAATAGAGACTTTACAAATAAAGGCTGAGGATTGGCACTCCATTGCTATTATTTTAGATGTATATGGTTACAATTATCTACGCTCCCAATGTGCCTATGATGTAGCACCCGGCGGACTGTTTGCGAGTGTTTATCATCTTACCAGAATCGAGTATGGTGTAGATCAACCAGAAGAGGTATGCATAAAAGTATTTACCTCAAGAAGGAATCCTCGAATTCCTTCTGTTTTCTGGGTTTGGAAAAGCGTGGATTTTCAAGAACGAGAATCTTATGATATGTAGGGAATCTCCTATGATAATCATCCGCGCTTGAAACGTATCTTAATGCCGTTGGATAGGATGGCCTTTACGTAAGGATTATATTGCTCCCAATTTTTATGAAATCCAAGATGCTCATTGAATGATAAGAAAGTAACTTCCACTTATCCAATTTCAACAAGAACCAGGATTTTACTTTATGTTCTAGATTTACTAGAATAAGTGAAGTCTCTTTTGTATTATAGAATTATGTATAGGCTACTCCAATTGGAATTCTTCCAAATAAATGGAAGATACTTAGTGCCTCTGAGTCGAACAAAATGAATAGTCTAAATCAACCAAGTTCTACATCACGAGCCTTGTACTGCGCACTGCTTAGACCCTCGAAAGTTGTATCGAAACGAATTAGGAGCAACACAAGTACAAAGAAATAAAAGGAGATTCCATTCTTTTTTTTTTTTATCTTATTTGAACCAAATCTTGTCTATTTCAACTTCGACGTTTTCAACCAACCAACCGAACCTACCTTTCTAATATGTATGAAGTATTAACATGATTTTTGAATGAATAAAAAAGAAATCAAATCGAATTTCGTTTTATAAACTTTTTTTAAGAATTTTAGAAACCCTACCCATCTATTTTATAGATGGGGTCTAGATTGCCAAGATAGGTAAATCTATTAAGATCTAGATTCGAAATCAATATGTATCTCGTAAAAAAAGACCTTGTCCAAATGAAACCCGTGCCAGGAACCTGATTTGACCTGGTGACACGAGGATTTTCAGTCCTCTGCTCTACCAACTGAGCTATCCCGACCATTCCCGGCGTAGTAACCCATACTCATTTTCTTATTTTAGTCGATGACTGGGTTCTATGTCAATTAAAGGGAAAGGAGAGATTACAAATTGATCTCCAAGTCCTTTCATTTCTTTCATCTTCAAAACGACCACTTTTTCAGTTTCAGTATTCGTAAAGCTATTGATTGTGAATCATTTTCATCGGGATTCTTTGCTCCATTTCGATGTGCATTCTATATCACACGGGAGAAGAGAAAGTCATTTAGTCCATCTGCGTTTGTCAAAGAATCCGCAAAATCTATTTGTAACTGAAAGATAGAGGGTAGGAAAAAAATTTAGGAAGTCAAATAGACTTGTTTGGGGATAGAGGGACTTGAACCCTCACGATTTAAAAAGTCAACGGATTTTCCTTTTACTAAAAATTTCATTGTTGTCGGTATTGACATGTAGAAGGGAACTCTATCTTTATTTATTCTTGTCCGATTGATCAGTTCTTGAAAAGGTTTTTCGGACTCTGGAGTTAATGATTTGATGAATCAAAATTCTTTTTTTATTTTTCAATGTAATGTCAAATGAATTCACACCAATTCTTATATTTTTCATATAAAAAAAAACATCTATAGATTCGGGCCATCGTGAATCATTTTTTATAGTATTCAATAGATAGGTTTGGTTTGTCCTTGACCCTTTCTGACGTTTCGGTGGAACGATTCCTTATACCCGTGCCCCCATTTACTAGAACTGCTTCCTTTGAGTCTCTGTACCTATCCCTTTTTCGGTTTCTGAACCTTTCTTTTGATAAAAGAGAAAACAGGATTTGGCTCTGGATTGCCCTTTTTTTGAATTCCGGGGTTTCCTTTCCCTGAATTTGAAAGTTATCACTTAGTTGGTTTCCATACCAAGGCTCAATCCAATGAAGTCCGCTGCGTCTACCCATTTCGCCATATCCCCCTTCGTTTTCTTTTGAAATTTGGATCTTATTAGAATCTCATTCCTTTTTGCTTTTATTTAAACAGGAACTCTTGAGTTTATTAGCTAGTTACCTAGCTAATAAACATATTTTCTGTATCTATAAAATGGAGTTGATACAATCAAATAGGATTTTTAGATTTCTGTATCAGCAATTCAATATAGATTGATATACCATATTCTATATACATGTTTATCTTCCGTACGTTTTTCACTGAAATTTTGGATACTGAACTTAAAAGATCGATTTTTTTCTATAGTTTTATAGACACTATACAATAGTGTATTGAGTTCCTCCGCATAGAGGATTTCTTTTATGTGGGCCTGCTTAGCTCAGAGGTTAGAGCATCGCATTTGTAATGCGATGGTCATCGGTTCGATTCTGATAGCCGGCTTTTGTATATTTCTCATTGTTTTCTTTAATACTTTTTCAAAATAGAAAAATGGATAATCTTCCTTTGAAACTAAAGACTATTCCAAAGGTGTCTTCCCCCTTCTCGAAAATCCATGAATTTTGAAACTCCCAATTATGTCAGGAAAAGTATCTTTTCTAGTTATATATATATATATATAAGGAGTGATTATGTCGCGTTACCGAGGTCCTCGTTTCTAAAAAATACGTCGTTTGGGGGCTTTACCAGGATGAACTAAAAAAAGGCCTAAAGCCGTAAGTGATCTTAGAAACCAATCCCGCTCCGGGAAAAAATCTCAATATCGTATTTGTCTAGAAGAAAAACGAAAATTGCGTTTTCACTATGGTGTTACAGAACGACAATGAATTCAATATGTTCGTATCGCCAGCCAAGGGGTCAACGGGTAAAGTTTTACTGCAATTACTTGAAATGCGTTTGGATAACATACTTTTTCGATTGGGCATGGCTTCGACTATTCCCGCAGCCCGCCAATTAGTTAACCATAGACATATTTCAGTAAATGGGCGGATAGTAGATATACCAAGTTCTCGTAGCAAACCCCAAGATATCATTACGGCGAAAGATGAACAAAAATCCAGAACTCTGATTCCCAATTTTTTCAACTCTGCCCCTCATGAAGAAGTACCAAGCCATTTGACCCTGCGCCCAGTCGAATAGAAAGGATTAGTCAACCAAATAATAGATTGTAAATGGGTCGGTTTGAAACGAAATGAATTGTTAGTCGTAGAATATTATTCTCGTCAGACTGAAACCTAAACGAACAAAGGTTCGTGAAATGTTCTTCTCTTTCATACATAAAAAAACGAAACAAAGGTGAAGTAAGAAAAAGACAGGTTTGGTCGATATTTTATCCCTTTTTTTGTATCATAAACCCAAGGGCTTCATGTTCTTTCTTTGCCGAATTCGTGCTAGTTGCCGTGTCACGGCAACCGGATTAGAGAATCTATATCAATGAAAAGTCTAACTAGTGAACTAAGGGATTTAATCGGGTGTTCAAATGGGTCTAATTTCTATTTAAGTGAAGGTACGGAAAGAGAGGGATTCGAACCCTCGGTAAACAAAAGCCTACATAGCAGTTCCAATGCTACGCCTTGAACCACTCGGCCATCTCTCCTCCATAATGATACTGATCAGGAACTTAAAGCCGAGTGAATGGCAAGTTCGATATATTCCATTTTTGGAATACTACGACCAATCCATTTCCACTTTTTTTTAGAATTTTTTAGAATAAAATAAGAAAAATCGAAAATTTGGAAACAAAAAAAAAAAAAGTAAAAAAGGTGGGGAGGTTATTCTATTTTCATCATAGAACGATTATTCGATCTTTTTCTTCTTTCTATCATAATTCAATCAAAATCGCGCGAGGTACTCGAATCTGTAACTTCACTGAAATACTGAAATATGAAAAGTTCGCTTTATTGGTATACTACTAGATTAGGATGAAATGGGATCTAGTAAAAATATTTCTTATCGATTCCTGTCAAGTCAAAAAGGATTAATTGTAATAGAAAACAAGACTCATCATTTTTTTTTTTTTCATTCTATTTCATTAGATATATATATCTATCTAATAGGAAAGAATGAAAAGAATCAAATTCAAATAAAGTATTGTATTAGAGTACAAAAAGATTTTATTCCTATTTCATTCAAAGAAATTCAAATTGAAACTAATCTATAGAAACCCATATGAAATAGAATCAATATTTTTTCATATAAAAATGAAAGTAACAACTAAATTATACCATGACATTTCCTAAGAATGGCTGCTCGCGTGATTTGGGATGGAGTCAAAAATTCCTATCATCAGGTTGTACAAACGAATCGTTTTTACAGTGATCCAAAGCCGGAAAAGAGTTGTATGATATAGAAAAGGTCCGTTGAGCGCCTCTTGGCTATGTCATAATAGATCCGAACACTTGCCCCGGATCGACTTCCAGATCATAATGACTCTAGTAAAGAACTCAAGAAACCAATAGAAAAATAGAACAAAACGAATTCTAGAAATATCTATTAAATAAAGGTTTACTAATTCGAATTAGAATTTGATTGTAGCTCTCTTTGACTCCTTATGTTGGGAGTCAGTATGAAAATACTCCTGAGGCGACAAATGCTTTCGCTCTCTCTAGGCGCAGACTGATTCTTTTCGGCCCTGAGAGCTGGGAGTATTAGAAGTATCTGGGAGAGCGGTTCACTCGTCAGATTGATGGAGTCGTCCGAGTGCCGATTGATCCTCCTACTCATATGACTTGACTTTTTAGGTCCATTCCTTCTATGGATGATCGACCTCTTGAGGAGGACTCTCTGATTATTCGTTCCCCGGAACCTGAAGTCAAAATTTTGGTGGATAAGGATCCCGTACAAACTTCTGATGAGGAATGGGCCAAACCGGGTCATTTCTCAAGAACAATAGCCAAAGGACCTGAAACTACCACGTGGATCTGGAATCTACATGCCGATGCTCACGATTTTGATAGCCATACCAGTGATTTGGAGGAGATTTCTCGAAAAGTGTTTAGTGCCCATTTCGGTCAACTCTCCATCATCTTTCTTTGGCTGAGCGGCATGTATTTCCACGGTGCTCGTTTTTCCAATTATGAAGCATGGCTAAGTGATCCAACTCGCATTGGGCCGAGCGCCCTGGTAATTTGGCCAATAGTGGGCCAAGAAATATTGAATGGTGATTTTTTTTGGGGGGTTCCGAGGAATCCAAATAACCTCTGGTTTTTTTCAGATTTGGCGAGCATCGGGAATAACTAGTGAATTACAACTCTATTGCACCGCAATTGGTGCATAGGTCTTTGCAGCCTTAATGCTTTTTGCTGGTTGGTTTCATTATCATAAAGCGGCCCCTACCCAAAATTGGCTTGGTTTCAAGATGTAGAATCTATGTTGAATCACCATTTAGCGGGACTACTAGGCATCGGGTCTCTTTCTTGGGCAGGGCATCAAGTACATGTATCTTTACCGATTAACCAATTTCTAAACGCTGGAGTAGATCCTAAAGAAATACCGCTTCCTCATGAATTGATTTAGAATCGTGACCTTTTGGCTCAACTTTTTCCAAGTTTTGCCGAGGGAGCAACCCCTTTTTTTACCTTGAATTGGGCAAAATATGCCGACTTTCTGACTTTTCGCGGAGGATTAGACCCAGTAACCGGAGGTCTATGGTTGACCGATATTGCACACCATCATTTAGCTATTGCTATTCTATTCTAGTTAGCGGGTCACATATATAGGACCAACAGGGGCATTGGTCATAGCCTAAAAGAAAGATATTTTCGAAAGTCATAAAGGTCCATTTACGGGCCAGGGCCATAAAGGACTATATGAAATCTTAACAACGTCATGGCATGCTCAATTATTTATTAACTTAGCCATGTAAGGCTCTTTAACCATTGTTGTAGCTCACCATATGTATTCTATGCCCCCTTATCCATATCTAGCTACTGACTATGGTACACAACTGTCATTGTTCACCCATCATATGTGGATTGGTGGATTTTTCATAGTTGGTGCTGCAGCGCATGCAGCTATTTTTATGGTAAGAGACTATGACCCAACTACTAGATACAACGATCTATTGGATCGTGTCCTTCGACATCGTGATGCAATCATATCACATCTTAACAGGGCATGTCTCTTTCTGGGCTTTCATAGTTTTGGTTTGTATATTCATAATGATACGATGAGTGCCTTAGGACGTCCTCAAGATATGTTTTCAGATACCGCTATACAATTACAACCTGTTTTTGCTCAATGGATACAAAATACCCACGCTTTAGCACCCGGCGCAACGGCCCCAGGTGCAACGGCAAGCACTAGTTTAACCTGGGGGGGTGGTGATTTAGTAGCCGTGGGCGGCAAAGTGGCTTTATTACCTATTCCGTTAGGAACCGCAGATTTTTTAGTACATCATATCCATGCATTTACGATTCATGTGACGGTATTGATACTCCTGAAAGGAGTTCTATTTGCTCGTAGTTCCCGTTTGATACCGGATAAAGCAAATCTTGGTTTTCGCTTTCCTTGTGATGGGCCTGGAAGAGGGGGGACATGCCAAGTATCGGCTTGGGATCATGTCTTCTTAGGACTATTCTGGATGTACAACTCTATTTCAGTAGTAATATTCCATTTCAGTTGGAAAATGCAGTCAGATGTTTGGGGCAATATAAGTGATCAAGGGGTAGTAACGCATATCACGGGCGGAAACTTCGCACAGAGTTCTGTTACTATTAATGGGTGGCTCCGAGATTTCTTATGGGCACAGGCATCCCAAGTAATTCAATCTTATGGTTCTTCATTATCTGCATATGGTCTGTTTTTCCTAGGTGCTCATTTTGTCTGGGCTTTTAGTTTAATGTTTCTATTCAGTGGACGTGGTTATTGGCAAGAACTTATTGAATCCATCGTTTGGGCTCATAATAAATAAAAAGTTGCTCCTGCTACTCAGCCGAGAGCCTTGAGCATTGTACAAGGGCGTGCTGTAGGAGTAACCCATTACCTTCTGGGTGGAATTGCCACAACATGGGCGTTCTTCTTAGCAAGAATTTTTGCAGTAGGATAGTGGCGAGGAGGATTTGAAAGGCATTATGGCATTAAGATTTCCAAGGTTTAGCCAAGGGTTAGCTCAAGACCCCACTACTCGTCGTATTTGGTTTGGTATTGCTACCGCACATGACTTTGAAAGTCATGATGATATTACTGAGGAACGTCTTTATCAGAATATTTTTGCTTCTCACTTCGGCCAATTAGCAATAATTTTTCTGTGGACTTCCGGAAATCTGTTTCATGTAGCTTGGCAAGGCAACTTTGAATCGTGGGTACAGGACCCTTTACATGTAAGACCTATTGCCCATGCGATTTGGGATCCTCATTTTGGTCAACCTGCCGTAGAGGTTTTTACTCGAGGAGGCGCTCTTGGGCCAGTGAATATCGCTTATTCTGGTGTTTATCAATGGTGGTATACAATCGGTCTACGCACTAATGAAGATCTTTATACTGGAGCTCTTTTTCTATTATTTCTTTCTGGTATATTCTTAATAGCGGGTTGGCTACATTTACAACCGAAATGGAAACCGAGCATTTCGTGGTTCAAAAATGCCGAATCTCGCTTGAATCATCATTTGTCAGGGCTCTTCGGCGTAAGTTCCCTTGCTTGGGCAGGACATTTAGTACATGTTGCTATTCCTGGATCCAGAGGGGAGTATGTTCGATGGAATAATTTTTTAGACGTATTACCACATCCTCAAGGGTTAGGCCCACTTTTGACAGGTCAGTGGAATCTTTATGCTGAAAATACTGATTCAAGTAGTCATTTATTTGGTACCGCTCAAGGAGCGGGAACGGCGATTCTAACTCTTCTTGGAGGATTCCATCCACAAACACAAAGTTTATGGCTGACTGATATTGCTCATCATCATTTAGCTATTGCATTTATTTTTCTTGTTGCTGGTCATATGTATAGAACGAATTTCGGAATTGGACACAGTATCAAGGATCTTTTAGATGCACATATTCCTCCGGGAGGACGATTGGGACGAGGACATAAGGGTCTTTATGATACAATCAATAATTCGCTTCATTTTCAATTAGGTCTTGCTCTAGCTTCTTTAGGGGTTATTACATCCTTGGTAGCTCAACATATGTACTCTTTACCTGCATACGCGTTCATAGCACAAGACTTTACTACTCAAGCTGCATTATATACTCATCACCAATATATCGCAGGATTTATCATGACAGGAGCTTTTGCTCATGGAGCTATATTTTTCATTAGAGATTACAACCCGGAGCAAAATCAAGATAATGTCTTGGCAAGAATGTTAGACCATAAGGAAGCTATCATATCTCATTTAAGTTGGGCGAGTCTCTTTCTGGGATTCCATACCTTGGGGCTTTATGTTCATAATGATGTCATGCTGGCTTTTGGTACTCCGGAAAAGCAAATTTTAATCGAACCCATATTTGCTCAATGGATCCAGTCGGCTCATGGTAAAACTGCATACGGGTTTGATGTACTGTTATCTTCAACCAGTGGCCCGGCATTCAATGCGGGTCGAAGCATTTGGTTACCAGGTTGGTTAAATGCTGTTAATGATAATACGAATTCATTATTTTTAACAATAGGTCCTGGAGACTTTTTGGTTCATCATGCTATTGCTCTAGGTTTACATACAACTACATTGATCTTAGTAAAAGGTGCTTTAGATGCACGCAGTTCCAAGCTAATGCCAGATAAAAAGGATTTCGGTTATAGTTTTCCTTGTGATGGGCCTGGAAGAGGGGGTACTTGTGATATCTCGGCATGGGACGCATTTTTTTTGGCAGTTTTTTGGATGTTAAATACTATTGGATGGGTTACTTTTTATTGGCATTGGAAGCACATCACATTATGGCAGGGTAACGTTTCACAGTTTAACGAATCTTCGACTTATTTGATGGGCTGGCTACGAGATTATTTATGGTTAAACTCTTCACAACTTATCAATGGATATAACCCTTTTGGTATGAATAGTTTATCGGTCTGGGCGTGGATGTTCTTATTTGGACATCTTGTTTGGGCTACTGGATTTATGTTCTTAATCTCCTGGCGCGGATATTGGCAGGAATTGATTGAAACTTTAGCATGGGCTCATGAACGCACACCCTTAGCCAATTTGATTCGATGGAGAGATAAACCTGTGGCACTTTCCATTGTGCAAGCAAGATTGGTTGGATTAGCACATTTTTCGGTAGGTTATATATTCACTTATGCAGCTTTCTTGCTTGCCTCTACATCGGGCAAATTTGGCTAATTTAGGAATGTATTATATCCTTGATAATCTTATTTATTTCGATGGAAAGAAGGCCCCCTTTCTTATATTTCTACATCTAGGATTCGACTTGTAGCATGGATACTAATAGGACCTGAACCATTATGGCAAGGAAAAGTTTGATTCAGAGGGAGAAGAAGAAGCAAAAATTGGAACAGAAATACCATTTGATTCGTCGATCTTCAAAAAAAGAAATAAGTAAAGTTTCATCATTGAGTGACAAATGGGAAATTTATGGAAAGTTACAATCCCCACCACGGAATAGTGCAGCTACACGTCTACATCGGCGTTGTTGTTTGACCGGAAGACCCAGAGCTAATTATCGAGACTTTGGACTATCCGGACACATACTTCGTGAAATGGTTCACGCGTGTTTGTTGCCAGGAGCCACAAGATCGAGTTGGTAAGG
>NEEC01000028.1:80000-85000 GCA_002189035.1 Utricularia gibba
ATCGATTTTTGCTGGACCAACCGAGGATTTCTCAAAGCGGGGGATCCTGCCTTAAATGAAGTGGAGTTGCAACTTCAGTTCGGCAGATCTTACTGTTGGGTTCCAAACCTTTGGTCGCTCCTCTGTCTGGGTGTTTGTCCATCCGACGTATTCAGGTCAGAGCAGCATGGTAGCTGTCTAAGTCTTTTATCCGCCCATTAGTTGATTCATTCGCTCTTAAAGAACCTCGAAGTACGTGGGGTACATTTGTCAAGAGCATAGCATCTCGCCCATTTTTTTCTTTTATGGCCTCCCCCTT
Source organism: Utricularia gibba (assembly GCA_002189035.1). NCBI lineage: Eukaryota > Viridiplantae > Streptophyta > Magnoliopsida > Lamiales > Lentibulariaceae > Utricularia > Utricularia gibba. The sequence continues at coordinate 80,299 of NEEC01000028.1, forward strand.
GCTCCCATGTTACGGACACTAGGAGAGGTTGCAACAGGTTCTGAAAGATCAGTGCTTCCCCTTTCTACGCGCCTGGTTGCACCATTTCTATCACACATGTCCAACTCCACAGTGAGTGCATCATCATCACACAAAGACGCTTTGAAAGGAGCCAAATCATAGACACGTCACCGGAGCGAGTAGAGAAAAAAGTATATCCAACAAAAACACACTTTTGCCTGATACTGTAAAATTGATCTACAGTCCGAGACTTGTGATGAGTTGTATTCCCTCATTGGACCAATAAAAAAGTATAACTAGCAATACTAGCAATGCCTGCAATGGAACGTCATGCAAGAACTGGATGGATTACCCTCTGGGTATTCTATTCATTTTCTTCACACTCTGTTTCTTCCTCTCCATGAGCCTCTTAGCGACCTCTCGGACACACGGGACGATGATTTGGTCCCGCGAGTTTTGAGTCCCATCAGATTTCAAAAATCGTTCTTTCGTAATTCCTCTTTGTTTGTTTCGCTGTACTGTAAGAACTGTGCAGCAGCCTTACAAACGGCTTATGCTGGTGAAAACCTGGGTTTCTTGGCATATCCTATCTCTCTTACACGGTCTGGGTATCCTAGGATTCTTCCTGCATTTCATCGAAAGGTGATCTATTGGAAAGATGATCGTAGTGACTTATTCGTTTGATTTGTCGTTATTCTCGATAACTTATTTGATTAGCACCGAGTATAACGGCGAATACTTTTGCTAGTATCGTTACTGCATTATCGGAAGAAGTAGAAGAGTCAGTTGATACAGTTGTTAAAAGCTGTTTCAAACCTCTCTATAGTACTCTAATTCTTCGGTATATCCCAGAGGTTTCAACGGTTCCCCTTGAACAAGGGATAAGTAGGAAGCCTACTTGGAAGTCACTTCCGAATGTTGAGGTATATAAGTGGAGTTCCTAGATCTCCCTATCTAGATTTTCCGTTGGAGTGAAAGGTATTTGGGTCCCTTCTGAGGTTTATCCATATGAAGGGAGAACAGATGTCTCCTTTAGCAAAGTGGGGTGCACTGCATCAACATATACAAAACATCCGGATATCTCCTTTGGTAGGGCTGTCCTTCCCCGCCATAGTCCCTTTCGTGCCCTCGTGCATGCTCTCTCAGATCATGTCTTCGGGCCGGCTCAAAATGAAGGTAGTCGGCCCCATGCCTAACATGATCATTTCCCTGCTCTTGGTATACCTTAAAGTGCTAGTTCGCTGCCAGCCGTCTAGAATGCTAGTTCCCTTTTAGGGGTTTCAGTTTGAGGCCTAGACTAAGACTATTCAGTTGTGGGGCATGCCTCAGAAAAAGAAGAAAAGAAGGAAAGATCCCAACCCTGCGAGTGAAGTATACGTAACGAGCCTAAGAGAGCGAAGTCAATTGTATCACTTGTATGCCGCTTTGATGAAGCCCTTTAAGCGAAACGTCAGAGCTCTGACGATTCCAGAAGAATTGAGAGGTCAGCAACGCTTTCTTTTTCTGGACTTACGGAGCGAGTTCGAGAGCTTCAAATCAAAAGGAGTATAAAGAGGACTGTGTGAAGTGCGGTAATGCCTTGCGAGCAGCGGTGCGCTCTTGCTTTCTGCTCTGCAGTTCGCGCGATTCCTTTGGTTCGTTTTCTAGCTAGCTTTCGATATACAACTAAACACTATATAGAGTTGTTGTTCTATATGTAGATATACATTACTTTACTCAACCTGTCTCAAACGATTGTCCTGCCTTTCTTCTAACACTTTCAGCCTCATCCTTTACTGACTTTAGACTTGGATTTTCTCTTTGATCGGCTCTATCGCTCCCTGCGAGTGTAACGATAGTGAAACGAGTAACAAAAGCGAGCCTAAAAGCCCCTGGAAATCAAAAGCAATTGAACGAGGAAATTGAACAGCTTTCCCAAAATGCTCAATGCCTGGGATTCCAAAAGCAACCAATCCTGTAGTTTTCAACGAAACTAGACTTCTTTTTCAACAGCCACGAGATAAGAAACGAAAGACCAGAACATAAAAATCCATTCTTTGAGAAAGAAGTCGTCTTGGTATTGGATCCGCTCTGAAGTGAACATTCATGTGATTCTATTCGTCTTCTTTCAAACTACCGCAAACCTCTTCATACCCTACCGCATTCCGGCCTCTGGCCTTCAATAGGTCCCCCCACCCGAACCATTTTTAAGACCCCCAAGCCCTCTCGAATGAGTTCGACTAGAGAAACTTTCAACGTAGACCCAGGAATACTTGGAGCGAGTAGAGAAGGGCCAAATCTTTCACTCACTGAGAAGTGAAAACCTGTGACTAGATCGTCCTGAAGACGGATGCGACGGGAAGAAGTGGCATTTGGAAGTGTTGCTGACTTAACATTTAGGTTTCGGCATAAGAAAGCTTGCACTGTCTTTTCGCACTTAGGCGCACAGCGTGCCATTGGTAATGATTCTACTACGGTGCCACAAATTCGCAAGCTGATCCTAAGTAATCGTTGTTGTTCATTGGATTCCGGAGGAACTACTTCGTTAGGATTGGGGAATTGCTGCGATTCTTCCTGAATAGCCTGGATTCTCCCGTCGAGAGTCATTTGGAAAGTATTTCCTAAACTCTTCCGACTGAATATGATAAAGCCTATAAAACAACGAGCAACTATCATTTCTTCATTATAGATTGAGATCTTCTTCGAACTTGATGCACAAATAGATAGAATCGCAGCAAATAGCATCTTTCTAGCCTGCATATTCGTGGAACTCAATCTCATTTAGAAAGCTTATTTCTATTTTTCAGCAACGGAACGGGAAGTTGTTTAGGATCGATGGACCAATTGAAGGCCAGAGGCCGGAATGCGGTAGGGTATGTTGGAACTCGACCGTCAGGGACCAATTGAAGGCCAGAGGCCGGAATGCGGGAGTCATGAAGCGGTAGTGTGAAAGAGGATGTGCTCGCCCAGCTGAATGGTTTCCACCCTGACCCGAAAAATAAAGAAGAAAACGAAAGGAGAAGAGTTCTTCGTATTTTGGGAACTCTCTAGGAGTCATGTTTAACCTTGAATGCTATTAATAGATTCTACAGCAATAGTCCCTCGGACTCGGAAAGTAATAACGAAAATGGCTAACCCAATAGCAGATTCCGCAGCTGCCACCGTTGAAACCAATGAAGCAAATGATTGACCCATCATATCATCCGAAGAAACGGAAAATACCAAAAAGTTCGAATTCACAGCTAATAACATTGATTCAATTGGCATTGACATAATAGGAATATTTCGTCTATTAAGGAGGATTCCCCGAATACCTGAAATAGAGATGATCATAGAAAATGTCAAATATTTTATAGGATCCGTGTCGGGAACGTAGAATGGTTGAGAAATTCAAAGGAAAAAGAGAACTACGACCATCATACAAGTGAACCAATACTAACAATCGAAAAGAAACCTCAAATACTGTTCTCCCCCATATTTAAGGCTATGGCTGACTGTATTTAACCAGTCGACCATCGCTTCGTCTCTTTGCTCTCCCAACAGATAGTGGCCAAACTCCTCGTGTTTGGCGCTCAAAATGTCGAGGAGCATTTCCTCTGGGGAGTATGGGGTTTTTTCGGAAAGTTGGGAATTCTTGGAAAGTTGAACTCTGAAAATCGATAAGACCTCATGCTTCCGTTCCCGGATCTTGAGGTCTCGATTTTCAAAGTCGAGAAGGTGGGAGTATTCCTCCTGGGAGGTAGCCCCCTAAGCCCTTCGCAAAGGTCATTCCAATATTCGCCCTTTGCTTTGCCGAGTAAAAAGGGACTTTCCTTTTTTTCAAGAGACAGAATTCGATTCCGTAGAGACGTTTCGAGGCTATGGTTCTGCACTACAGCAGATCCAAGGCCTGAAGGTCCCGCCGCGGCGCTACTTATTTCAGTTTCGGAATCGTGCTCCATCAATACATTGAGGTCAAAACTGGTCCACCCAGAGGACTCACAGCCACCTTCCGTGTGAATGGAAGTAGAGGGAAGACCCCCGGAAACATACACAAAACATGACCCAAGGATGTCAGTACGGAGAGTCGAGTCCAATACCAGAATAAATGGATAGAACCGTATATAAATATATGGAGGAACTGTTGAAAATTTTTCTTGTTCGTGTGAACATAATCAAAATGCAACTTCCATTTTGAATAACAAAGTGGTATACCCGATAGCGCAAAATAGCATAACCAAATAATAAATAATTGTTTTGCCAATGTAGGATTCCGCGCCACAGAATGGATCAAAGAACTAAATACGTTTCCAATACCGACAACTGCTCCCGCACCTATTAATTTAGCACCTTCTAACATTTGAGAAAAAACAAAGAACTTCCTCTCGCTTTTTCAAGAACTCATCACATCACCCCACTGATTGATTCTCTTTCTCTGCCCCCTTCTATATAAGATAAGGGAGACCATATAGACGACGGAGTCCGTAAAGTACTGAAAGAACTCTTTCTATATGCTGGTCAAGATCCGGATAAAAGAGTTCGTGATGATAATAACCCTTCCTATCAATACAATACCACATCAAGGTGACAGGATTCGAACCTATGGCCCTCTGTACCCAAAACAGATGCGCTGACCAGACTGCGCTACACCTCGTCTCACCACCCCTACGCATATAGATTCACCCGATCAATGAAGACTCAAACCGAACTCGCCCAGGGATGCGAGAACCAATCCTAATAATAA
>NEEC01000028.1:97500-100000 GCA_002189035.1 Utricularia gibba
TGTCTAGTCGCAGGCATGCCCAGTGACATCTGTGAGTATGCTCGGTTCCATAGACTCCCCTTTCCATTTAGCACCACTCGTTCTCAAACACCTTTCTCCAACATACACTGTTCTATCAGGGGTCCATACCGAGTGGAAACCATTACAGGTACTCAATCTTTTTTTACCCTTGTTGATGATTGGTCTAGGTGCACCTGGACTTACCTCTTATCAAAATCCCATGTCTATACTGTCCTTACTCATTTCATTCCTTTAGTTCAAAAGCCATTTTGCTATCCTGTCCAAACCATTCGTTCTGATCAAGGAGGGGAATTCACCGGGACAACCCTCCAAAATAGGGCTAAATCACTTGGGATTGTACTTCAAACGACTTGTCCCTACACCTGGGTCGTTGAACGAAAGCATAGACAGCTTCTTGAGATAGCCAGGGCCCTCATGTTTCAGTCTGGCCTTCCTAAACCATTCTGGGGTGAAAGCTTGTTGACTGCTACCTATATCCTGAACCGTCTTCCCACTGCCCTACTTCATTGGAAAACGCTCTTGAAAACAGCTCCTGGCTACAATCACATAAGGGTGTTTGGGTGTTTATGTTATGGGTCGAATAACATACCTCACCGAGATCAATTTGAAGCTAGGGCCCAAAAATGCATTTTCTTGGGTTACCCCTTGGGACAAAAAGGGTACAAGCTCTATGATCTTAAAAGGAAAATCATATTTGTATCACGAGATGTCAAGTTCTTTTAGGGTTTTTTCCCGGTTCCAAACCTCTCACTTCGTTCGAGCCCTTCACACTCCCGCATTCTTTCCTACCGCATTCCGGCCGGTCCCTATCGGTCGAGCATCTTCAAACCGTAGGCCTTCAATTGGTCCCGGAGGAACGCGACCGATAGGGAGAGGGATTCAATTGGTCCGTAGGCCTTCAATTGGTCCATCCACCCTTTACTTTATTAGTCAGATCGGAATCAGCCGTTCGAAAGGAGCAGACGGCCTCTGAGAAGAAGAAGCCCCGGAATATCATTACCCCAAGGCTGTTTGAGTTGGAGAGTCATGAGAGCGGTGTCATTTATGCCATCGTGTCGCGTGAGGTCTACGAGACCCATGAGGCGACCATAGAGAGACCCCCGCTCAAAATACAAGAGCTATTGGAAGAGCTGCCTTGCTAGTCTTTCTCCGCTCAGTAGTCAAAATGCAAATATGACAGCATTCTGACAAGTATTAACATACTAGGAGAATCAATAGTAATATACTATTCTAAGTCACAGGTAGTATACGCCTGGGTAGGGCTAAGGATTTCACGATATTACTCAATTTTTTGTTCCGTTCTTACTTTCCTTTGGTCAAGAGGAAGAACGGGACATGGCGAATGGGCGTAGACTACAGGTATATCAACAGCCTAACAGTTAAAAGTCAATTCCCTATACCTGTTGTTGATGACCTGCTTGATGAGCTTTTCGGGGCTAAGTATTTTTCTCACATCATATGGATTTGAGATCCGGATACTTTCAAATCCGTATGAAAGAGGACTGTATACACCTTACTTTGCTACTCATCATGGTCAATTTGAGTTTCTGATGATGCCATTCGGGTTATGTAATGTCCCGTCCACATTCCACGAGATGAGTGTTACTACTAAAGAGTTCTCTGTCTGTAACCCTAGGGTTATAGAAATCACCATCGTGAATTAATACACCAGAGTGTTCATGCAGGATCAGGGCCCTCTATCTAAACACAGAGGCATATAACCCAACGTGTAGGATCTGAGGCGAACCCAATGTATGATCAGCCCAACCGACTGGAATTGAGAAACTTTCTCGTTCCCATATAGCCAAGCAAATGCATAACGGGAGGACTCAATAGATCCTTTAAGATTTCTATAGGGTTATCCCCATTTCTGACTCCAGAGATTTGAGTACCATTTAAGGTATCTAAAATACTCCACCATGTTACTACGCTCCGCCATTTCAAGGGTAGCCCAAAAGGCACCCTTTTTGGAACATATCCTCCGGCGGGACCTTCATTTGTTGAAGTCTCGTTTTATATAAAAGGAGAGTTTCTGAGGCCACATAAGGATTTGGCCAACACCCCACCGGGATGTCGGTGGTTAAAGCCTTAGAGATTGTGGTCTGGAAACGTGTGAACTTCACGCTCCAGATCCCGTTAGATGCACGGGCCAGAGTTCTGTACCCAAACCCAGCCATCTGCCACAAGGCCTTTAAAGGGACCTTGGGATATGACAACATAAAAGCCGCCAATCCATTGGCCCAATAGGTTTCTGACTGAGACTGGAGAACAGTCGACTGACATCAGCTTAACCAAATATCTTTTGGCAAACTCCGCACAGCCCGACAGCTAACATTCTGTAAGTTGACTAGTACCGGAGTGAGTAAAAGCTACAAGTATTCTCAGTCGGCGAAGCCTCGCCCAGCAAAGGGATTTACCTCAAAATGAGAGTATGACCCGATTCCATTTAAGGTACCACAGACGGGATGCCTGCTTGAGC
>NEEC01000028.1:105000-135000 GCA_002189035.1 Utricularia gibba
CCCGATCCTACTAGACTGACTAGCGCATTGCTTTTAGATTCTCCGCTTTCCCTCTAGTCTAGCTCATAGCCAACTCTCATCCCCGGTTTACCCGCTCATTGTTCTTGCTCTACCTGCGCTTCATGATGTAGACAAAGGGCGTAACGCGTATTTTCTATGTTCTAATCCGGAAGGTTGCAAGAAAATGAATTGAATTTGGTGGCTGCGGAGAACTAGGGCGACTAAAAGGAGCGGCATAGGACATCAATGAAGGATTCATGACTCATGAAAAAGAGAATAGTAAAGAAAAAAAGGGCGATTAGTAAAGAATTCTTAGCCCTAGTTGCTAGAAGTGAAAGACAGCATAAGAGTGGACTCAATGATAGATAAGAAACCACCAGGATATAGTTCTCTATGAGCAACGGAGAGAAGGGCGTTTAGCCTTGGGAAAGTCAAACCTGGGGATCTTAGGTTGCCCCCTGCCTGCGGAACTGCAAGGTGAGCAACCAGGATCACAGAAACAGAGTAGGCACTTTATGGAGTGCACCCTAGTAAGGGCTCAGATGTCGAAGTGGGTCCGCTACCTCCATTGGTATTGTTTACTCGTACGTGATGCGGCGGAAACGAATAAAGGGATTGGTCGAGTTCTTCAAACCGTAGGCCGGTACCTTTCGGTCGAGTACTTCGTGCCGTAGGCCGGTCCCTAACTAAAGAGCTTCTTCAAACCTCCGGCGATAGGGAGAGGTTGGAAAGTGCTCGACCGTGGCGGGGACCGGCCGGAATGCGGGAGTTCGTTTGCGGTAGGTTTGAAAGAAAGACTTTTAGGGATGTCTTGCTGCTTTTAGACTCGACAAAAAGAGAAGCTGGAATTACATTGTGCCATTCATCCTGATTCAAAGCGCTCTCTTACTTACACTGGGACGGACAGCTTCACGCTTGATCTTCTAGGCTTACTGCCCACAGGCTTCCTCGTTCTATTCACTATTCTAATCATTCTCAACATTCGTTCCCCTTGACTGCCACGAAAAACCAAGCTCTACTACATAAGGTTTCGAGAAGAAAGAAGTTTGAAATCCTGTCCTTTACTAGTGGCACATTCCGGCAGCAACTAGATAAAAAATCGAGAAATTGTCACGATGGAAGACTAAGCGGTGCCCTGACTTCCTTGATGAATAGGTCCTTCTTTTTGAAACGACTATCTCGCTCTAAAGGGGGAGAGGCACGGAGTGGTGAACCTCTGATTAAAGAAATTGATCCTCAAAGGCTATATCAATACTCTACTATTCTTTACAACTTCCTATGGACAAGAGGAAGCCTATTCATGTGTGATTTCGCCCGCCCCATATTAAACCATTGCTGGGGCTGTAAGCGCGGCTTTTGTTAAGTTTACTTAGATTGGTTGAACCTTTCACCAAGGTTCCTCGAGGACTGATCCCCGGGTAAAGAAGACAGAGACAGAAAGAGAAAGAAGGACTTACTCCACTCTATTGACTCTACTTACTTCCCTTACAGGACAGGATTATCAACTAAACGAATTCCTTCACTTCGTTCACCCGGAATGGAAATGAAGCGAGTTAAAGAACAGAGCGGAGCGAGTAGAGAAAAGAGCGTAATGAAATGAAGCGAGTAGAAAAAAGTGAAGGTAGAACGAAACGAGTGTAACATTAGTGAAACGAGTAGAAAGAGTCAAAATTGCACTCGCATCACTAGAGAACCCGAAATCTGATTCAATACGAGACTAGACTATTCAAAGCATCAAGAAGAAAATGTCTAAAACTCTCCCGGGCAGGCACGCTCCAGGGTTTTGAGTGAATCCACACTTTTCAAAAGAATGAGATTGGTTTGCTACTCTTCTTTAGATTCAGATATTCCAGCTAAAGCCATTCTTTTCTGCATCTTGACTTCTTCCGGATAGAAGCCAGATTGCTCTGCTCTGAAAGGTACGTCGCCGCTAGAGCTTCTGCACTCCTTCCTTCAACATCCTACACTTCGCTGTGACTAGAGCTCTTTATCTCCAAAAACTCCAAAAGCATAGTGTTCGAAGCGAGAGACCGCGTTTAGGCTAGAGAGCCTTTGATTGAGTCAGCGAGTAGGTCGCATAGGAACGAGAGAAGAAGCTTGTTCAGTCTACTTTTGCTTTGGTGCAACGAAGTGAGTCAGATCTGATCTTAGCCAACTCTCATTTGACTAAAGTCTCTTAGATGCTCCGAGCCACAGTTATCAGTAACACACATTCCTTACGCAACTTTCGATTCCGCTCGTTTCTATACTCGTTCCACTTCTAAACACTATACTCGCTTCATTTTATTCCGGGTGGGAACAAGGAAAGAAGTCTTCAAGGCAGGACCCCGGAGACCACATTCTAGTAAGAGGAAAGGAAGCTAGACCTGATAGGCAATCAAGGCTGCATGTAATTCAGTAATCGTTGATGGGCCAGTAAACAGCATCTTCCTGCACAGGAACTCCCTTAGTTTTGGGTTTGAAGGCATAAGCAGATCCTCTTAAAGTGTTGAAGAAGCTCTTGCCACTGTCGGCATTACCTATGTTTAAGGAAAAAAAAAGTGCGATCTTCTGGCAAAGCAAACCTTGTAAATAAATACGGATGAGCCCGTGGGATGAGACTTTACTTCAGATCCTACTCTTCTTGAAATTGTAGCGCTGGTTCTGCTTTCACATCTGGATGCCGAGAATCGTCTTTCTATCTACAAAGAGCAGGCATGTGTGTGACTTTAGGATAAGGCGCTATTTGCCATTGAGCTTTCTTTTAATATGCCTTTATGTATAACCGGTCTTGGCAAGAATGCCTTTTTTTAGAAGAAGCAGCGGTGGACGAAGTGAAGAATGAGGGCAATAGTTGAGTTCAAAGGGCAACCGATGCCATATAGACAATAAGAACAAAAAGAAGAGAATTTTGTAGAGAGATGAATGTCATTTTTTTGAAGTAAAAAACTAAGGACTCTAGAGCCTAAATGACCTAAATGTTGATGCCAGATGTCGCCTGAGACGCCAGAAGCAAGCAAGCCATGCAAGTGTGGTGAAACGAGACCCCTGCTTGCCCTCGATCATGAGGCCGTAAGCTATAATCGACATATGATGCTAGAACTTTTGAAAGGAAAATCCAAAAAATGAGTACTGATGAAGGCTGGAGCCCTATCTATGGACTGCTTTTAGGGGAAGAGAAGCATCCAAATCTTTAGCATAAAGGGCCCATGAGTTTCCCACCGTTCTACAGAAGAGGCGGTTTTCTTTTCGTGCTTCTTGACCACTGCTCAGAGCTTGTCAAGGAAGACTCGCCCGACCGGGTCGGCCTTTTTTTTTCGGTGCTAGCATCAGAGCAAATAGCTTTTTAGCCATCTGACCTACTTGACTCAGCGGTTAGAGTGGGTTCGCATCCTCATCCTCTAGTAAGTATAAGTATAGAGATGAACGCTACAGAGACTCTGTTGTGTTCATTTCTATATAAAAGGCGACTGGGATTGAGGCTGAAACCTCAACAGACCAACAGCGGAAATAGCAGCAGCGCTTGTCTTTCTATCGATTCTGGTTAAGAGCCCTAACTTTTCCAGATGCTTTAGCCAAGCTTACATGTCAGACTTTTCCATCGGATCTATATCTTGAAGAATTTAGAGATTGACCGGAAAACAAACTTTCAGCAAGTCGGGTAAGATTTGGTACTCAAGAGTCAAAGCCATGAAAAAGGCTGACGCCCCGGAGAGTTGGCGCGACCAAAGGGAGCCGGGGCATTCTTCTGAAGCTAAAAAAGCGAGGTGCCGTAGACCCGGGAAATCCATTTTGGTCAGGAACGATCCCAACATCCGAAGGGGCTTTTTGAGCGAGTACCTGCATGAATATAGTAGGTTTGCTGAATTACACCCTCGCCCTCATTGCTGCAACACCTGTGAAAGAAGCTCACATCGGCTTTTGCCTTTTTCTTTGCGTTGTCTTATGTTGTTCTGGGCGATGTTGCTGTTCCTATTGGTTTCGCATTGTGCGTTGTCCTACGCGCCCATTGCCTTGCGTTTTCCCCTGCGTTTGTTCTTCCTCGGTACAACGTCCATTCTTTCTGTGCGTTTGCCACGGCCTTACCCTTGATTTCTTTCCGACCTCTAGGCACTTCAAGTGAAAGCTAAATCAAAGGCGGGACAGAGACAGGGGTTGCTGTTTCAGTTCAAGAGTCTACAGACCTGACCGGACAAAAAAAAAAGTCGTTTCAGTAACACACAGTGGTCCGGTCAATGTGCCGACAAAGAAGCGCGATTACGCTGTTCGGGCAGGCGCGTGTTCTGACGAGAAGAGCTAGAGCTTCAACGGGGTTATATGAAGTCGTGAAGGGGAATAAGCAAGTGGCCTCTTAGATTTGACTTCTTCCCGTTCTCTCCCTATCGGTCGAGCCACTTCGTTCCTCGGCTTTTTTCGAGCTCTCCCTACCTCTCACTTCGTTCGAGCCCGAAAAACTACCGCATTCAAACCCGATAGCATGAAAACCTACCGCATTTTCCCTGACGGTCGAGATCTTGAAACCGTAGGCCGGTCCGTAGGCGATAGGGAGAGGGATTCTTTCCTCTTCTCCATCGAGGCGCTATGGTTTTGCCTTGATACTGTGGTCAAAGAACTAATCAACGAGGAGACCCGGCTCCCAACGAATGGAAAGATCTGCTCCATAGCCATACCATTCACGGATAGAACCAGTCGGCTCGACCTCAAATACTCTAGTAAACCACTCGATGCTCTCTCGAAATCGCGCTATAGACGAAGCTTTTTATAGAATCCTTTCGCCGGGATTTTTTTCTTTACTCATAGTAGAGTGTAAGGCGGGTTTGGGTATAGCAGGACTTGAACCTGCGACCATTAGGTTAAAAGCCCAATGCTCTACCAACTGAGCTATACACCCAAATCTTAGAATGTTTAGGATGGATGGACCAATTGAAGGCCAGAGGCCGGAGTTCGTTTGCGGTAGGTTTTCATGCGGTAGTTATCAGGGCTCGAACGAAGTGAGAGGAGAGGTATTGTGTGAATTGCCCTCTTTCTTTTCCGCACCAACATACCCTACCGCATTCCGGCCTCTGGCCTTCAATTGGTCCCTCTGGCCTTCAATTGGTCCATCCATCCTTCCTTCGTAGCCAAATCCAAATCTGATGATATGCTTTGGCGATCTTACCTACCAAAGAAAAGGGGGTGGATGAAGGGCAAAACCATAGCGCCTCAAAACAGGATAAACCCCTACTCCAACTCTATTGTTTAGTCTCTTCCATCTACTGAATTCTAAAGGCGCCCCGCCTAACGGGCTGTAAGATAGAGCTGTTGTCCTACTTGACTGGTAAGAAAGAGCTTCCGTAAGAACTGGAATACTCTTGTATGTACGGTAACCCTCTCTTCCGCTACTGGTGGACTGTTGCACAGAAAGGCCGACAGAAGACTCTGAAGAACTGGACGATTGGGGCATGATGAATTCCATGCTCGTCTCGTGGATATTCAACACGATCGAGCCAACACTCAGATCAACCATCACATATGTGGATGACGCTCGCGAGCTGTGGATTGACTTGCAACAAAGATTTTATGTAGGTAACGGACCGAGAATTCAGCAGCTTCAGTTTCAGACTGCAATGTGCCGACAAGATGGACAGCCCGTTGTTACGTATTATGGGCGATTGAAGAAGCTAATGTCATTTTACGAAACTGTTGATACGTCGACAGGAGGAGGAGCGTGTGCATCAATTTCTTATGGGTTTGGATAGCACGCTCTATGGTACAATCTGCACTCCCATTTTCTCTATGGAATCTCTGCCGAATGTAAGCCAAGCTTACTCTATGGTAATTCGTGAAGAAAGCCAAGCCACCAAACCGCTGCAAGAAATCAAGAGGAACGTAGCGAGGCGGTGGCGTTTGCTGCTCCACCAGTGCTTGCGCGATTTGCTCGGAGGAACTGGAGTAGGATGGGTTTGAATGCAGTGAGTGCAGAAAAGAAAGTTCACTTGTGGCATCGTCGATTGGGCCATCCTGCTTAAGCGGCAGTTGCCTTACTTCCTAGTGTGTCATCATTAACAGGGGTATTAGATGCAGTGGTATTTCTAAGTTATCTTCATGTGATATTTGTTTGCGAGCTAAGCAAACGAGAACGGCATTTCCTCTCAGTGATAGTCATGCTAATTCTGCTTTTGATTTGGTTCATTGTGATGTCTGGGGGCCGTATAATTACGCATCTTAGTGTGAAGCTTTCTATTTTTTGACAATAGTGGATGATTTCTCTCGGACAGTTTGGATTTATCTGTTTGCCGCCAAAAGTGAAGTCGCTAATATGTGAGATTTTGCATGATGGTGCGAATTCGGGTTAAGAGTTTGCGCTAAGATAATGGCACCGAGTTTACTAGCTAGCGAACCTCAGGCATCATTCATCAAACAAGTATTTACAATACTCCTCAGCAGAACGGGCGCGTGAAGCGGAAACATCGTCATATCCTAAACGTGGCCCGTGCACTAAAGTTCCAAGCAAATCTTCCAATTGACTTTTGGGGCGAATGACCAATTGAAGGCCTACTAAAGATCTCGACCGGAGTTCGTTTGCGGTAGTTTTTCGGGCTCGACCGTGGCGGGACCGGCCGGAATGCGGTAGTTAGTTTGCGGTAGTTATCAGGTAGATTTGTTTCAGTAGTTGTAGTTGTTCAGTAAGGAACTGGAATTCAAGATTAGGGGGCCGGGATGTAAACTGGTAATTGTTGTTCGCAAGCAAGCGGGCGGGTTTTGAGTTGGATGTTCGAGCAAGCGTAGCCTTCAGTGCTCTACGAGAAAAGTGATATTCTACGGCAGCTACTTTCAATCGTTAGTATCGGGTATCTACTCTCGTTACTGCACTTTAACGACACCGTAGTGGCGAAAGATAGGATTGCGAGGCATGCATAGAAGCTTTCTGCACATAGACAAACCAGCACTTTTTTTGAATTAATAGCCGTTACATGGGAGTACATCCAATGGGAAGCTTACACACACATAGACCAGCCACACAACATTACAAAGTGAACAACAGAAGCATTGAAGACTACTAGTGATACATGCAAACACACCCAAAAAAGCAATCTACTTAGGATAGGAGTAGATCTCCACGAAAGAAAGCCCAGGATGAAAACACACACAACTTTGGGTCGACGGACTCCTTATTGGTATAGAAAGTAGAAAGAGCTAATGCTCATTTCCCGGTGGATTGGGTGGGGGATTTGCTGCTGCTGCGACAACTAGTTCTTGCCGCTCGAGGAGCAGAGCCCTCTTCCTGTCTTCCAGACCGCGAATGCGGTCCCTGATCCTTTGCATGGCTTGTCCTACGATCTCCGGATCGAGAGCTGGCGGATGCTCCCAGAACAGACCCAGCCGAAACTCCTGTCTACCCTTTTCCTCCTCTATACGTCTAACTTCACCTTCCATTTGAGTAAGTCTCACAATGGTAGCTGGCTCCATATCTTCCTTTGCTTTGCCAAATAAGAAAGAAGCTTCTATTTATAGGCGTAGGAGGCCCTGAACCCTTTCTTATTATTTTGAATCATTCTTGTCTTGGTTCCGTAACATGGTTCAAACCTGGCTTTTCATGAATATGGAACCCATCCACTTTATTTTGCTGAATAATTGTCCTTTCCCCGTACGGATTGGAGTACGAAAGGCCCACCCCTAAGAGCGAATAGGACTTTCTTTTTCGCGGGTATCGCCACGCGGCTTAATCCCGATCACTCCTTCAAGAATAGGAAGCAATAATAGAGTGAATCCGTCAGAGAGTACTCCCCTTTCTTAAGAGATAGAGCAATCGTCACTCGACAGCTCAAAACGGACCAGTACAAAACCATGTGATCTGTCCTCGTTTACGTACCCCACTGGCACTAGCCTAACGCCCTGCCTACTCGTCTTGTTCTGGCTTATTTTTACCCTGCTACATGATGGAAGTCCCCTCGGCCAATCGTCACTCGACAGCATAGTCCTTTCCTACCCCCGCCAATAGGAAGAAGGCAACTAGATACCCTTAGCCTTAGGAAAAAAACAGGATCTGAAGCTCAGAGATAAGCAGCAAGGAAAGAAAATAGGGAAAGGATGACCTAGGCTGGATACCCCACAGGAAAGATGCATATAAAGGCTGGAACTAGAGTATGCCCATGAAAGGGTAGGATCAAAGGGTGAGAAGGGCCTTTTTTCTATGGCAGAAGGCTATTACAATTGGAACAGGAGGAGCGACTGATAAGGAGCGAACGAATGGGAGAGGAGCGAAAGGGATAGGCTTGATAAGATATAACTGGTGGTTGAGGCTTGCTAACTATAGCTTTAGCCAGGCCAGATCCCTGTTGCTTTTTCTTTACTTAAGATGAAGAAAATTAGACCGCCCTCCTGAGAGTCCCAGTAATGTAAAAAAGCAGGAAAAGAGTGCTAGGATTCTTAGGAATTTTTTTTCATACCATACTATTGATGCTTTCAAACTGTCTTGCTCACACTCAAGTAATCCGATAAAGTTGCTTTCCCCACTCCGCGGTAAAGTTCGAATTGGGAGCATCCCCCAGGACAGAAGTTGATTGAATGGGACAGTCATCAAACAAAGAAGCAATGTTGATAACATCATCAATACGCCGGTAAGAGACCAGTCTTTACTCTCTCTATAAGAGCAAGACTCATGCTGAGAAAGACTATGCAAGATCTGTAGGTAACTTCCCGGACTTTCATCAATGGTTGATAAGACAGAATCTCGGACAAAAAGAAAAGTGGTCGTGAAAAGAAAAGAGACTGCCTTTGCTTTGAATGCTTACCCAAGCTCTGACTCGGCTGTGAACAAAGAAAATCCTCTCTTAGAGAATCGACCGTTCACTCATGCTTTCATGGGAACAAGGAATAAGCGGTCTTATCTGCAGTTGCCGATCTGATCTTTTCTTTCCTGTGTGTAGACGAGACTAAGAAGACTTTGTCTTCCGCGGTTAGATCTATATATAATCTTTTTGGAATACCTGTCGCAAGGTAAACAGGAGTTGGAGGCTCAAGCTAAATGATACCGGCGCAAGGTAAGTCAATTCTTTAGTTTAGGGAAGGATCCCGAGTGCCATCGATTTCGCTCTTGGAATCAGGGAAGTTTCATTTGGAAGAGTGGGCATAAGAGGTCTTGTCTCTTTCCCGTGCTTGAGGAAGCGAGTGACTCCCGGTCTTATTTAAAGAGAGTGAAGTGAGCCATTATCTCAGGGAAAGAAGCAATCAAAAGGGAAAATACACCCCCACCTTTAGACACTAAATACACACACACCTTTAGATGATTATGAACATACCCGATAGCATTCCGGCCGTAGGAACGCGACCGATAGGTAGAGGTCTTCGAACCTCCGGCCGGTCCATCGAGCCTAAGAGAGAATAAGCTTTAGCTTAAGACTTTCTTATATGCTTCTGGCGGAATGGATAAAAAACGAGACGGAATCCATTTCCTATTTTCTTTGTAGTGGAGTTCCAAGGCGGTCTATTCGAGGCATGAAGAGATATTCTTATATATATTCTAAAATCTAAGTAGTGAAAAAGAGACTCAGCGGGTGAACTAAGTTTTGGTATTCCTTCTCGAGCTTCTATTTCTTCCTTTAAAGAAGATTCGAGAAAAGATGGAATAGGAAGACGTGTTTCCAGAACGAACAAGATAGGGGTTGATAAGGGGGAGTTAGCAAAGTTAGACAAGATTGGAATGGGCATAGGAACATGTATTGATGTACCAGATCGGCTAATGCTCCCAGGTTGATGCGATGTATTCCACCAGTTGACTGAAGATTTGATTATTGGTATATCGATCGGTCCTGCACGGATTGAAATAGGAGCCGGTTCGACAGGAAGCTTTTGAAAATACAGTGCACCTAGGTAAATAAGGAACGAGATGAATACAGAGGTTAAACGAGCATCCCACACCCAAAAGGTGCCCCACATAGGTCTTCCCCGAAACCCCCAGTAACTAAGGTAAACAACGTAGAAAAAGCACCCATTTCTGTACCGGTTCCGGAAGAGCGAAGAAAAAGGGGATGTTTTGTTAATAGGAACAATAATGTGTTTATAGCTGTAGCGATATAAACAAGAATACTCATCCGAGCCGCAGGAACATGTACATACGGAATACGAGAATTTCCACCTTGTTGAAGATCTAGTGGTGCTACCCGAAGACAACAATGAATAGCCATCGCTGTTAAGAACAACCGAGATCCAATGATCATTTGCGCGTAGCTCCTGGTCTTTGACATCAAAAAATAAGGATGGACGGACCAATTGAAGGCCTCCGGCCAGAATGCGGTAGGGTAGTTAGAAAGGGACATGTGATCATTTTGTCCTAGCTAGTGAAACAAGAAAGACATGGATTGTTATACGCAGGCTCGATGGAATTGCCCATTTCATCAACCCTTGCTTTCGCTCCGCTCGTGCGTGGCACTCCTTGCTCGCGGAGCGAATATAAGAAAAAAAAAACTCTTTCTTGGCAACTTGGACAACATGTTGCTATGGATTTAGCGGAGAAAGAGTATAGCGTAGCTACATGAAACCAAGTCATTCTTTCTAGAATACTTGCTGGCATGCGAGACAAGACTGGAACCAAGGCCAAGGGCAGGAACTCCACCAACAGGAACAACAAGAACCCTATCATCAACCAATAGGCCAGGAACGAAGTGCTCGACCGTTAGGGACCGGCCTACGGACCCATTGAAGGCCAGAGGCCGGAATGCGGTAGGAAAGAAGGCCGGAGGTTTGAAGATCTCGACCGGAATGCGGGAGTGTGAAGGTAGGGACCAATTGAAGGCCTACGGTTTCAAGATCTCGACCGGAGTTCGTTTGCGGGAGTCAGGAAGATCTCGACCGAAAGGGGGAAGACGCTCGAACGAAGTGAGAGGTAGGGAAAGGGGAATTGCAATGAAGTTCAGGCGTCGCAATAAGTGTTGTCGCTAGTCGAAGGTTTAGACCAATTCATCACCGTCTTGCCCGCTTCCAATGGATGACTGGCTATTATATAAGTGACAGGTGCACGATCGACTTTGCACGTTCCATTCTTCGGTCCTTCGTCTATCGCCTTGGCAATTTGAATAGCGCCTTGATCCGTCTTCGGCTTCGATTCGTTATGCTCAGAAGCTCCAACAAGCCCACAAATCTCTTGCCAAGAGAGCGCTGCTTTACGTTTGATCCTATGTGCCCAGAGAATGCTATGCTTTCGGATCTCGCAAAGAGAGAATGTGTTTTTTCCTCTGACTTGCTCTCTCATTCGAAAAACGAAGAAAGGAGGCTTTGCCCCAGCTACCGCTATCCTTGGGAAAGAAAAAGAGCTACCGAAGGAAAGGCTCGTTGAGACCTTGGCCTTTTGAGAGGAGAAAGCAGAGAAGAAAACGTCCTTCGTGCAAGTTTTTTTGCTTCCAGCGCCCAACCTAGTAAAGTGGCTCTTCCACCAAGAGGGCATTCTGGTAGGAAGGCCGACCACGGAATAAACCGCCATCAGTCCAGGAGAGAAGCAAGCAACTTTTCTTTGATCCACCTTCCCGGGCATGGAAGAGAACGCAAATGGACCGCGGATGGTAGATTCGAGTCTCTTTTTCAGCGGAGCGAACTCTTCTATCGTGTTGCATTTTCTGGCCCCCTCTTTCCATCGTACTGGAGCGATTCGCGAAGAACGATGTGGGTCATATTCTATCCTTTCAACAATGCCCATAGACGAAGTGCTTCGTTTCAGATCAATTCTTCGCAGCAATCCCTTCGATCCACCCCCTCGGTGAAAAAAAGTAATACGTCCTGAAGAATTCCTACCAGCAGACTTCCCTGTACTCAAAGTGAATTGTCGTTGTGCTCTCCTTTCTCTCATTGTCTATTTCAGTTTCATTTTATTCTCAAGGCAATGTTCAACGCGCTTACTCCTCCTTTTCTTATCCTCACACTCCCGCATTCCGGTCGAGATCTTCAAACCTCCGGCCTTCAATTGGTCCATCCAACTCTAGTTGGAAAGAGGGGGAAACCTAAGCCTATGGCCATGTTGAATAAAGAGAAGCCGAATCAGGTTTGGAACTATAGCAAAAAATGACACGCAGGAAAGATATATTCCATTTCCATTTCGTTTACTTGACTACAAGACTCTTCTACATGTGGTTAACCGAATTAGTCACTGTTTGTTGGCCTACCTACAAACTTGCCGGGAGCTGCACCGGTCAAGTAGCGCCCAGCAAGAAAGACAATGTTCAACTTCCTTTAAAGTCGCGGAATTCCCTTCCTGACGATGTTTAGTTTCCCCTAACTCCACTCGGAGGAAATCGAAGATTGAAACTAACATCCCAACGAGCGAGCGGAAAAAAATGGAGCGAGTATAGAAGAACGAGACGAAACAACGTGTAGTCGAGTAGAAAGAGTAGAAAGTTTGGCCCAATCCTAAGGAGAATGCCAGTGCAATAACTTTGCGGAGGTTCCGTGCTAGGGGTTGAGTTCAAGTTGTAGTAGCGTTCCATGCATAGGATGTTCTAGGTTCGATATGGAGTAGTATATTCCAGTAGAGTCTTTCCTCTACCTAGAGGCATCTCCTGAAAGAAAGTGCTTTTCTCGTATGAGTATGATCAGGGGCGAGTTTATGAGCGGTCGATTTTTTAGGGGGTTGGAAAATGGATTTTTTACATATTGGAGTTGCTTTCGCCCGTTTGACCATCTCCTTGTGGGTGGTATGCACTGCGGAACTCGAGTATAGTTCCTAACTTTTTCCATCAAGTTCTCCCGGCCGGTCAGACGTCATAACCCCATGCAACCTAAGAACCTCTGTAGAAAGAGGTATGCAATGTGAATAGCATTGGAAGTCGAATAACGTGAGCCATTTTCGAAAAACGGATCGACTACCACAAAAATCGAATCGTTACCAAGCCCTGCACCAAATCCATGCTGATATCAATCCAAGACGCTACTGGAACTGGTAAAGGGGTGTACTGTCCGGTATTCTGTGTCTGCCCCCTTGATAGTTGGCATACCCTGAATCTGGAAAGCGCTGGTTCGAGCCCTGTTCGTGAGAAAACATAGAATTCCTTGACAGTCGACTCACTTCGTACTCGGATGACTGTCTTCTCATCACCTGACTTACTGGTGGACACTGCTAGAACACTCCGCATCATTTTCTTATTTCCAATTCACGTATTCTTTATTATTACGATCGATGTGATTCTCCGGTAGAAGCTTTATCGGAGGTGGAGGCGACCAAAGGGAGGGCTAGTGCTCCATTATTGGTATTGTACAGTCCCTGAGTAGAGGCGCGTAGGCAAGCAACTAAAGTACCGAACAACCCGAGGTTCCAAAGGACTACACTCTATTCATGATGGGAAAAGATTCTCTTTGAAATGAGGAGGTCCACAGCAAAGGAGTTCTATTTACTTAACGTAGGATTTGACAACACGGCCTGATGCTTGGGCCCTACCTCACGCTTTCATTCAACGCTCAATCTTGATACCTTTCCCTCGTCAGATGAGTTCAGGTATATACGTTCTATCTCCGCTACATGTGTTGTCTCTTCATTTCACATAGATCTCGGGATACGAGACCTTCCTTCAACGTACAGATCGACTCTCCTTCTTCTTTCAGAGCAGTTTGTGCTGTTTCTTTTCTGAGTGGATTTGATGAAACTTTACGATAATAGTTTGATTTGCCTCCTTTCGTGTTGTTCCAGCAGCTATACAAATGTTGGTTCTTTGTTGACATTGCCATTGCACATGTTGCTTTCGCCCGAGTTTGCCTAGCGGGTGTTGGACAAGAGTGAAAACTACAAACTAGAAGATTCAGTCTAGTATAAAGAATAATATGCCCCCCTTTCGGGCAGAAGTGGAACTTTTAGGAAGGAATAGGAGAGTGAGTGAACTACTAGTCGTAGGACAGGGATAGCTCTAACCAGTGGGAGGGAAGGATCTATCAATGACATCCTGGCTCCATAGGTAAGCAAGACCTTGTCAATGGGAAGAAGGGCGGACATCGATTGAAGCGAAATCATTCCACTTTTCTATGGGAGAATCCGTAAAGAAACCTTTAGCTAATTGAATCTCCCCTTTCATCCTTAAGATCCAACCTACGAGTTAGGGCAATTGAATAGCGCGTTCGGGAAGGCTAAGAACGCTAAGCCATAGCTATTACGCCCTTGCTTCTTACTCCTACATTGACTCTCCAATCGTTTCGGCTTAGTCGTGAAAAGAGGCATTCCGTTCTTCCGGCGATGGGTGGTCTTCATACGTGGTACGTCGTCCTTCGTTCGTTAACGCTTATGACTGACCAGTTAGGGCTGGAAGAGTGCAATCAATTAGATGTAAAGGCTTGGCTGGAAAGCAGGGAAAGGGCAAGGATAGAGGTGAGTGAAACTTCGACGAGATCCCCGAAGAAGATTGATGCTAAGGTTTGGAACGCTCGACCGAACAAAGTAGTAGGAAACTGAAAACTCACTACAGACCTTGGGACATAGGGACGATCCGAATAGGGCAGCCTCAGGAAAAGTCTTACTTTATTCGGAATTAGCATCCTCAAGTGGAGTTTTATATCCTTTGGAGGTCAGATCGATCGAATGGAATTCATGGGCTCATCATGCTATACTCGCGGGGAAGGACAATCTCTCACTGATTTCTTTATGGAGTTTAAGAACACTTATGCAGAGTTGAATGCTCTATTTCCTCAACCACCTGATGTAACTGTTCAACGCACCCAACATGAGCAGATGGCTGTTATGAGCTTTCTTGCGGGATGAAACTTACGGTATGAGGCAGTCAAATCTCAGGTGATTCCAGTGTTTCTATTTCTTCTCTTGAGGAGGCATATACTAGACGACTTCGTACAGAACTCTACCAGACCGCCTCCATCATTGGTTCTCACAGTGCACTTATCAGCCACTAGAAATCGGACATGAATCAACACCAAATGAACAATCCCACTAGAGGGAAGGATGTGGTTTGTTATCATTGCGGGACACCTGGACATACCAAAAGAACGTGTCGGAAGTTACAGTCTAAAGGTCAGAGGCCTCAGACAGAGAAATCACACCAGGCTCATATTGCTACCGTGGATTTGAAATGACCTCAGAGAAGTGGTCCCTGCAGATTCATATGCTAAATTCCTCCAGTATCAGGATCGTGTGAAGGGTTCATCCTCCTTTACCACGGATCAGACTTCATCAGGTATATCTGACAAAGCCCTTCTCTCGTAAAGAGATAGTGTTCCTCTATCCATGGGTTGTTCCCTGTCTAAGTCTAATAGAATCTCTGTAGCTAGAAAAGCGGCTACAAGAACAGCCCCCGCTCCGGAAGACCAACCAAAGGTTATATTCCCTTCGTCCTTACCCACAGGAAAGGGTATATATGATGTCGTGCCCTGCAACCCGATAGTGACATAATTCCGATCAAATCAATCCCTGAAGACTGATTTTTACTTATGATCTTCCAACACTTCTTTAAGCTAGTACCACCAAGTACTGCGTATTTGACGAGTAAAGCTCAGCCTAGGCTTCACCATGACCAGAAATCTCTTTGATTGTGAAGGCCCGGCCCTCTTTTCCACTTGGCAGCCTCTCTTAGTCAAGTACCCCAGCGTTCTTGCTTGCAACTAGGTTTGGAACGCCGTTGTAGCTAGCAGTTAGAGAATGAGTTGTTGGCTTATTGGATATCGGATACGGGGATTAGCTGCAGCACTGTTTTGTAAGTACAGAGCAACAAACTGACCACCGATCTTCAGTTTGGTTATACCATTTCATGATATGAATGAATCTATCAGATTGAGGCAGTAAGCAGCGGATTCTCGCCAAATAGCGATCCATCCTGTTCCATGGTTGGCACTCCGTTTAGCTTCTAAATGTGTATTGCTTACAGGGAGCCAGGTCTCGACCAAGAGACATATCTGGTCTCCCTTCAGTCGGATACACACCTTGGGGTTGCCTATTGATGAAAGGAAAGTAGGCACGAACCTCTTTCCAGTTCCCTTTAGGTGCCCCGCGGCCAAAAGCCACTCTACGAGTGATCATAAAGTGGGTTTCTTCGCCCAACGCCAACAGCCCTCGAGCAGTGACGCCCAACCGGTCTATCTTTTTCTAATTACAAAAAGTTGATCGACCTAAAGGATATGGAACTGTTGAATTTGGCACCAGGATTCTATCTCTTCCCCTTTTCTTTCCCACCAGGAGAAAGAAAACTTCGTATTCTGTGACGCCATTAGTCTTATGACTCAGGTTATAGACCAGTGTGTGAAGCTGATCCACCCTCCTTCCTTTCCCGGCGGGAAAGAAGTTACCCCTCTAGCACTTTCTATCAATTGTGATAACCACATTGTGATTCCAATTGAACAGTGTTAGAAAGAAGAGCAAGTTACCCTTCATTTCAAAGGGGACAAACTCTTCCCTTTAACTCGTTCCAAAGTTCACACCAACAATGCGCATAGATCATCCCACTAAAGATACCTTTAGACTTGCCCATCATCTTGTGACAGGCATCAACTCAGCATCTTTCGCTTCGGGGTGATCGATACCACACCGTTGTTCCTTCAGGATCTGGTGGTAGGTTTATATAAGATTTCAATATCAGTTAGGATATTATTCCTATACTCCAGATGGAGGAAGAACATAAAGGTAGACCGGAGACTCACTTTCACACTACCGCTTCCCCCTAACGGTCGAGCCCGTCACACTACCGCTTCATGACTCCCGCATTCTTTCCTACCTTCACACTACCGCATTCCGGCCGGTCCGTAGGCGATAGGGAGAGGTTGGAAAGAGCTCGACCGATAGGGAGAGGGATTCAATTGGTCCGTAGGCCTTCAATTGGTCCTTCCTTCGCTCGTTTCCGACCAATCCAAGGCCGTGTTGGTTCGAATCGACCAACCTTCCTGCTTGTAGCTAAAGGTTTGTAATCCCTAAAGCGGGCATCCCTTAATCGATCTTTTTCGAACTGGAACATAATGCGTACTTCCTATTCGCGGAACGAAACACCGGAAAGGCGAACAACCTCACCCAGTATTTTAGCAACTCCACCATCGGGGGAACTTCATCATCAGGTAACGAATTCAGGTTATAGCACGAAATTCATACAAGATTGGGCTACCAATGATGGCGTTGTAGGCCAATGGGAGGTCAACAACCATGAAGCTCGCCATGGCGGTGCGCACGGTGGGCTTCTTGCCTAAGGTGACAGGTCGGCGAGAGTGCTACTCTTACAAATGCAGTTGGAACTTCAATCTTGGCAGCTTCATTCGAATAGAGCAAGAAGAGTCAGAGTGAAAACGTTAGGTTAGCATCTTCGGATACGGCTTTCGTTTAGTTCTCCTTGACTTGGATGCTCGTACGTATGCGTATAATAAGGGCAATGACATAGCGCCTATAGCTCAATAGACGAGACGGCAACACAACATCGTTGGGGTGGCTTGGTCGATTCTGAACGCTAGGACTAGCAAAGTAAGTTCTTGCGCACATACACATATACGAATAGGAATAGGCATATCGGTAACTGAAGGAGTAGGCGCTCGACCTTGAACACAATAAGGTACGCTATCTGCTCGCTTCATTTCCATTCCGCTCGCTTGCTTCCCTTGATTCACGATCCTTGCAGCTGAATGAAAGAGTCTACCTTCCGAAAGTGTAGAAAAAAGTCATTTCCGAGGCGGGCTCATTTTCAAGTCGAATAGAACCCAAAGATCTTGAGGCAAGAATGGTTAGGGACCGGCCAGAGATTTGAAGAAGCTCTTTAGTTAGGGACCGGCCTACGGTTTCAAGATCTCGACCGTTTGCGGGAGTGTGAAGGTAGGAAAGAATGCGGTAGGTTTTCATGCTATCGGGAACGAGTTCAAATACTCGCGATTTCCATGTCTATCGGCGGTAATCCTCTTTGTTTCGAGTGCTGTTTATTAATGGCATCTCAACGGTTGGGAACCCATTAAGACTACAAACGTTTAGCCGTGATCGAATTGACTTCTCCGAGAAGAAGAGCACTAACTATTTCCAGCGAAACGACTCTCACTCTCGCTTTGGCATCATACCCACAACTCAGTGGAGTACCCTGAACAGGCATCGGATAGAAATGTTATAGCAGGATTCTGATGATCGACTTGAAGAGTGAACAAAGAACACTTCGGAGTCCTGGAGCAACCTAGCTTCCCAGACAACTCAGAGAAGTACACGCAACTAGAAAATGAAAGTCGGAAGTAGTGCTTTCTTCTTTTAGAAGCATAGTCCTAACTTTCCTCCGGTAGGTAAGCCCTAGGTCATTAAGCTATCTGTCGTGTTTTCGCTAGAGATCTAAGATTCATGTCTCTGTCGTGCCGTCCCTTCCAGCGATCCGTGGAGTTTGCCTTTAGTAGACCTGCTCTGTCTATGAGTAGTACTTGGAATAGTTGCTTCTAAAGATTGTACAATCTGTCGCAAAGCTGCAACGCTTGCCCTTTCATTCTAGTACCATTCATAGCTCCAATATTTAGGACTTACTTCATGTAGACGGGGCCCTTACAAACTAGCATCTTAGCAAGGTGCTCATTACATTTTTACATTGGTTGATGATTTCAGTCGTGCCTCTATTTTCACTACCCGAGGGATTTTACACCAAAGAAGTTGCCCCCCGGGGAGAGAAAAACATAAACATTTGTTGGAAGTGGCTAGAACCTTAACTTAATGTCTCAGGATGGCTTGCCTAAAATGTTCTGGGGGGAGTGCATTCTTGCTGCTACTTACATCATCAATCAGCTTCCAACTCCTTTAGTGGGAAAGACCTTTCTTCCGACTTTCTCATCAAAAGCCCTAATATGACAGAGAGTATTTGGTAGCTTGTGTTTTGCTACTAATCTTTCTCCTACTAAGGATAAATTTGATGGGAGGGCACATAAGTGTGTTTTCATTGGTTATTGTTTGTGGAGGTCATAAAGCTTACAAGTTATATAACCTCACCACTGGAGATGTTTTTGTTAGTAAGGATGTCACCTTCTTTGAACATCAATTTCCTTTCAGCAGCAAACACTGCTTCTTCTATCTTACCTTTACCTACTGTTTCTATTACTGATAGAGATTTTGCTACTCCTTTTGAGAACTACCGCATTCCGGCCTCTGGCCTTCAATTGGTCCCCCACATCTGCAAATTCAGATATGCCTTAAAATACTTCACCATCAGTATCACCACATAACTCTGTTCAATCCTCCCCTTCAGAATCTGTTTCTTCAGCTACTCCACCCTTCGACTTCTCTTCTCAGCCTGATTTGCCTCCGGAATCTATTGTTCCCAGACATAGTACTCAAATTTCCAAGAGGCCACAATGGTTATCTGATTTTGTCTCAAATGTCACTACTTCTACTGCCACACTTCCGCCATCTTTTATACCATCTTCTTCTTATATACCACCTGCTTATTCTTTCCTTCTTTCCTCTCCTTTCAGTCGAGTGTTCCCATCCTCGTACTAACTAAAGAGCACCAACATACCCGATAGCAAACCCCCCTACCGCATTCCGGCCTCTGGCCTTCAATTGGTTCCTACCGCAAACGAACTCCGGTCGAGATCTTGAAACCGTAGGCCGGTCCCTAACGGTCGATCCTAAACCTGAGCAATTCCATGTGCCAGCTTGCAACACAATTATGACCTTTGACGTCTGTCGCCAGAGAGGAGGAAGGCAATAATAAAAACACTCACAGAAGCTGAGAGATATGCGGTGCTTGCGGCTTTGAAAAGGAATCTTTCCCGACAAGCAAGCCGAGTCAAGAAATGGGTAAGCTG
This sequence comes from Utricularia gibba, assembly GCA_002189035.1. NCBI lineage: Eukaryota > Viridiplantae > Streptophyta > Magnoliopsida > Lamiales > Lentibulariaceae > Utricularia > Utricularia gibba. The sequence continues at coordinate 124,678 of NEEC01000028.1, forward strand.
TATCCCTGAAGAAATGGACAAAGAATGGACTTGGAAGTGAAGGACATATTATTCTTCAGATTCCAAGTTGGCGATCTTCCCCTAAATGTCTTCCTCCAAGGGAGGCGACATGCGGTAAGGGGCCGGTTCCATCCAAACCAGGCTCCAAGTCTATCTCATGATCAATCTCTCGCCATTAGTTAGGGAGTTCCGACGGCATGACATCCAACAATTCCTCAAGGACGGCTTGGATGCACTCCGGAAGTGCTTCTTTTGCAAACGGAACATCGTCTTCATCACTAAACTAAGCTCTCTTATTGTTGCGACAATGAAGCCCTTGAAACTGTAGCTTCCACTTTGATTTTCATGAATGATTTGAGTCTATTCGCATGTGCATCGACTAGAGATCGTTAAATAAGATCACGACAAATAAGTTGTATCCAATCCCCTTGAGGGATCAGGGTTCGCATTCCTAGGTCGCGCCTTTCCGGGCTAGAACACTTGAGAAAGGCAGATCCACAAGTCGGGGCATATCCGATTGAAATGGAAGATGATCTTATACACGCCACCTAGTTCCATATCTTCGATCCTGTCTGTAAATATTTTAGTACCCAGAACGTAAGGACTGTTTAGGGAAGTTCTTGTTGCATCAGTTGAAAGCCCTCCTTCTTTTATTCCATTCAGGCAGTTCCGCAAGCTTGTCAAGCGCTAGTGTATACCCGGTCTTCAAGTCCATCTCCACCAAGAATCTGGCATAATGGAGTCTCTCTTTCGACGTTTAGTTTCACACTGGCAAGGAAAGTCGGGTATATCCCATCTCGTTTGGAGAGGGGGGAAAGAAAGCGGTATTGGTGTTTCAAACCGTGTCTGGTATTCACGGCTTCTGTCTCACCGTGACTCGGCTCGTGTTCTACTCGTAAGTAGCTACTCGGGCCCTTGTTCTTAATAGTCATAATAGGGCCTATGCTTTTTTTATGGAGTTGCTGTTGTTCCTGCAGCTGCTTGATCCAGTAGCTGTTAGTTCCGATCCGAGTTCGCAAAAGATCCAACCACAAGTTCTGCTCTAGTCCTCCCCTGTGGTAGCTCGAATTGCTGGTATGTCTGTTGCTGCTGTTCCCGTAGCAGTAGTTGGTTTATGAAATCCTTCTCCTGCGGATGTTCGCCTAAGCAGTTTCCCTATTCCTAATAGTCGGCCGGTTCTTCATTTGCGACTGGAATTTTGGTTACCCAGCTCTCAAGGAAGATTGGAAGTAGGTACCTATGTCCATGCTGAATTGGTGACACCATTAGTCTTATTTCTTAAAGGCTATAGAACTTGCTTGGGTAAACCAATTCTACCATTGATCTCATTCCAAGGTGTTCAAAAAAGTCTATTTTCTATCGTAGACCTTTGGCTCCTTAAAGTTGCCTGACCAGAACATCACTCCCTCATATCCCGACAATACAAGAGATCCTTTCGGGTCTCCTGTACTGCTAGGAATACAAGGAACGAAGTGCTCGTTTCTATACTCGCTCCATTTTATGTAGCTCGTTCCATTAGTATGAGGGACCAATTGAAGGCCAGAGGCCGGAATGCGGTAGGGGGGTACTCGACCTCATACTCTAAGGATTGGGGATGCTAGCAAACAAATAGATAGACAGTAGACTAAGGAATGAAGGTGACGACCCCTCTTTGAATTCCTTTTCAGGTCTGCTGCAGCATCTGATGCCTGTATCGGTTCGGTTAGCGAAGCTGGTGGTGTGTGGCGATCTGAGTGGGGCATTCCACATGGGAGGAAGAAGAAGTGTCGCTGGTCTTGACTTTGCTTGTCTTTCTTCCTTTGAATTCAGTCAGTCTTTACCAACTAAAGAAAGAGTTTCAGAGTCAGGAATCGTAATCAGCCCGGAAACAGGGAATCCTATAAGGAAGAGGAAGCATAGTTCAGAAGGCAGCCTATAGAGGTAAGCGCCTTGCTTAAAGAAAGAATAAGTAGCATATGGCACCGATCCCTCTCTTTAGCCTTAGACAAGAGCAGAGGCGCTATTCAATTGCCCTGCCTTGCGAATACTCGGGAGAATGCTTAGAGATTTGCTCCCGGGCATTCATCCAATGCAGACTTTTAGGCATAGCATGAGACTCTTGGAGCGAATCTGAAACCCTGATCTGTGCGCTGATTCATGTTCGCTTCACTTACGTTACACTCACTGGTTTAATAAATTGAGTGTTGGCACCTCCTTGGACCGAGTAGTTCGCATGCCAGCGGTCCAGAAAGATCGCAACGAACGAGCAAGAGGGTAGCACAAAACACCAAGCCTTAGTTGCCCAGAGTGTTCTAACGGGGAGCAAAGGACCGAATAAAGCGCTTAGGAGGAGTCGAAGGAAGTGCATTTCTTTTCACATGGCTGAATCCTTTACGGATAAGGAATTCCCGTATGAACCGTCTGCTTCTTCTTCCTCGAGTGCTTTAGTAGGGGCATATATAAAGGGCCTAACAGCAGTTTTAGTGGTGTCCATCTGCTTTCTGCTTCACTTCAAAAGAATGACGTAGGATCGATTCTATTGAGTTGGAAGAGTTGTTGGCTTAAGGCATAGTAAAAAAAGGAAATTCCTCAGACTTCCCGAAGGGATGTTCTTCAAGTCTTAGCCGGGGTAAAGTCCCAACAATCTATCTCTTCCTTAACTAGCTTCTTTGTTTGCGGCCAGGGAATCAGAAACCTACTCTGCTTGAGTCATCAGAGGAGCTATTCCTGCATTTGTTGACTCCCATAAACCAAACATCAAACGATGAGACCGCTAACGTTTTTCATTCATCCCACAACAAACAAAGGGCGTGCTGCTGCATTCTCGAATGTTCGGGGAAAAAATGCAAACTAGAAAAATACCATATTAGTCAATCTTCTACGAGATTCAGATCTTGCTATACTCCGGCAAGATAAGTCATCATGAAGTTACTGAAAGTGGGGATGAGCTACATCTTGCTGCACTGATCTAGATTTCTATACGAAATTGATTAGCATCCGCATTTGGCTATACGACAAAGGCTCTGTAAGAGAAGCCGGAATAGTCCGGCTTTCCGGGGTTATTTCAAGTTTCCCATAGGAGGAGCGTAAACTCCCAAACCGGCTCCAGGTCCGATTCGTTTTCAGTGAGACACCGCATAAATGATTCCATTGAAGATTGAAACGGAACCGTCTATTACTACACTCCTGTCATCGCCTGCGGTCCACTCAAACCCGGATTCCTATGTAGGGCGTAACGCTTAAAGTAGTGAATTCAATAAGGAAGAATGGAGGATGGACCAATTAAAGGCCTACGGACCGGCCTACGGTTTCAAGATCTCGACCGTCAGGGACCGGCCGGAATGCGGGAGTTAGCCGGATTTCGACATAGCGTAGGTGAGTTGGTATATAACCAAAGAAAGGAAGAGCAGAGGGAAAACTCGACCAGTAAGACCGATGCTTTATTCGCTCTTCTCAATTTCATCGATCCTTTTGGTTGATATCCAGAATGGAATAGCCAGATAGAGTCACTATTCCCATTCCACTATTTGAAAGAGTAGAATCGCCCCTCGTTCGATTAGGTGAAATTGGCGAAGTCCCTCGGGATAAATGCCATTTACTAATTCGATTCCAGTGTGACAGTTGACCTCGAAGTACCCTCGAGATTTCGGAGCATTAAGCCATCCTTATTGAAGAACCTATTCTCTATTCATACGAAAACATTCTCCATCTTCGCGAGATACCATTCCTTCTCCAATTTTTGCTTGACATTTAGCGTAGCGTATTCTTCTTTCTTTGGGTCCCTGGAAGGCCTCCGTTTTTAGGTCTATCAACTACCAAGCCCGATAAGACATACCAAGTAGGATAGGAGTATTAGCCCTAGTAGGACCCATGAACACTTCCCATCCGGAACTCCTTGAATCGATTCCTCCAGTGGTGCCCGAGGTCTCTCGAGCCTAACTTCGTATGCCAGATAAGGACGAGATAAAAAGCACGGTCTTCTAGAAGGGGTGTCCCCAGATCCCGGTAGCTTCCCAGAAAGCTCTAAACCATCGATCCACTGGGGCCAGAGAGTCAAACAAATAGGTCGGGAAGAAAGAGTCTGAGGTCGGGTTGGACGACATACATCTTGATTGGTCCCACCATCACTAGAGATTGGACATAGTTCAACGTTTCTTTATTCTAATACACTGACTTTTTTTGTTTGACAAATGGGCAAGACCAAAAACCGAAAGCCCTTCTTTCTTTGTGAAAAGTTCCTCCCAGATACATGGCGCGTCACCATTGCCCAGCTCAACATTCTTGGAAAACGAGGGTCCGCAGGAGAATTGGCCATTCAATCTTGGGAACTAATTGAGACCGAAATTGGAAAAAGAGATACGAACGGAGAGGAATAACCAATCGATGAAAGAACATGAAACCATTCTGTTTCAATAGAGGTACGAGAAAGGGTTGGGGGCAATGAAGTAGGTGAAGTGGTTGGATTTTGCGAGCTGTTCCAACCACTGCTGGATGTGATTCCAAGAGCCGAACGAGAATGAATACCACACAGAAGAGTGACAACCAGGCTCCCACATGGAATGTTTAACCGATCCATTCCGGATCGACCGAATTGGTACGGAAGTTGTAACATGGGAAAACCACGGAAAACACGACTTATTTGAATAACCCGGTAACCCGCCAATAGTAGAAGTAGGATTTTTTGAAAGCAATAAGCACTACAATAATACAATTCAAGTGTACCATCTTCTTTCTCATTTCGAGGAAAAGGTGCGGAAGGAAAAGGAAACAACGGAGGGATCCGAATCGGACCTAAATGGGAATGACATGAAAAGTCTTTTTCAAAACCTAGCATTAAGGGCGTTACGACGAGATACGAGAGGAATAGACAAAAACTCGTGATTGGTGTATATTCGAAGATCCGTTTATGATATAGTTCAAGAAAGAGTCGTCTCATTTCCTTACTTTTTATTTCACATTCTTCAAGACTGGTTCAGAACGCCGCATCATCTCCTTCCGTCATTAGGTTTCTCAATTCGCTTTTCCTATTCACTAGTACACTGCGCTAACCAACTCCATTACAGAGACCCAACGAGCGAGCGGAATGGAAATGAAGCGAGCAGAAAGCGTACCTTAAGAACCTTCCACGAACTTCTGCTCCTTCTCATGATTAGGGGGGAACATCAACTACTTTCACACTACCGCAAACGAACTCCCGCATTCTTTCCTACCGCATTCCTCTTCATACCCGATAGCATTCCTGCCTACGGCCTTCAATTGGTCCCTGACGGTCGAGATCTTCAAACCTCTGGCCTTCAATTCAATTGGTCCCTCTCTCCTTCTCTTTTCGCTTCTACAACTCCGCTCTTACGCTTACTCCATTTAACACATTCTCTAAAAAGGCGGTAGGCGCGACTTTGGAGCCCTGGGACGGCTAATCTAAAGGGCAACTTACGACTAGAACTAAAAAACAGGTCACCATATATACAGATTGAGAATGCGAAGCACTACAACTGAAACTCTTGGGCTTCACCTTATTACATTACATGATATGCGGAGTATTCCCTCAGGTGAATAGAAAGACCTAAAGATAAGAAAAATGAACCGAAAGAAATGAATGAATGCTCTTTTGGGAAAGAGACTAAGGTGGAGTGGAGGAGAAAGAAAGGATGGAAGACATTTCGCATATCGGGGAAGGCATATCGCATTTCGCTAACCTATCTTTTTAGGCGTGTCCCTATACTATCATGAGAGAGAATTGCATCTGGCATCGGAAGGAGATATGATATCTTACCTAGCAGGGAAAGGATAGATCTTTTTCTTGCCTAGCTTCTTGGAGTGCCAAGATCTAATGGAATTCCTTTTCCCCGGGAGCCTTTCCCAGTCCCACTTGTTTTAATAGGAACATCTTTTAGCTAAGGATATTTCTTCTTCGCTTACGCCCCCTGTAGTGTAAAAGAAAAGTCTTTTGCATAAAATAAAGAGCCGGCTTGTCCAGTACGCAATAACAGAGGATAGAGGGAAGAGTGTTGATACCCCGTATACTAAGAGTGATGAAAATTCCCAGTATTCTCCCTTCTAGGTTAAGCCTTTCCTTCCTATGTAACCAAGTCGTCCTCCTATGAACCTATCCCCGCCTAAAGGATAGGATATAAACCAACTAGAAAGTCAAGGTACTTCTAACTAGTTGCAATTAGAAGATAGTTATACGAATCAAAGAGATGTCGCAGATCTTTTCTCTACTCGCTCCGCTCTGTTCTTTAACTCGCTTCATTTCCATTCCGCTCGTTGGGTCAATTTGATCTTCTCGCATATCCGCTGTACCCTCTCTGCTGTTAAAGAAACATCCACTCAAAGAAGTGGATTTGTCATGGTAAGGTTCTTATCTGCTTTCACGTGGAAACAATAGATGGGAACGAAGTCACTTGATTTACAAGAAGAGGAACTGGCCTAAAATCTCAACTCTCTCCACCCACTTCTCGACTTTCCCAGCAACAATGAAGACTCTGCGAGTGAACTAGAGATCATTAAAGCTATACAAAACAAAGTTTTAGTATTTATGATCGAGCTTCTTTCAAGAAGTGCCAGCCTCGTACACAGGCAACATAGATTCAGAAGACTACAAGCGAGATTCTCATCATTCTATCGGTCTCGGAACTGATCTCAGAATACGAATGAGATCAAAAAGGCCATCATTAATGCGAACAAGGCAATTGCCTCGGTAAGAGCAAAGCCCAAAATCGCATAACCAAATAATTGTTTCGCCAATGATGGATTTCGCGCCACAGAATGGATCAAAGAACTAAATACGTTTCCAATACCGACAGCTGCTCCCGCTAAAGCAATTGTAGCTGCTCCCGCACCTATTAATTTAGCACCTTCTAACATTTGAGAAAAAACAAAGAACTTCCTCTCGCTTTTTCAAGAACTCATCACATCACCCCACTGATTGATTCTCTTTCTCTGCCCCCTTCTATATAAGATAAGGGAGACCATATAGACGACGGAGTCCGTAAAGTACTGAAAGAACTCTTTCTATATGCTGGTCGAGATCCGGATAAAAGAGTCCCTTCCAGCAGATTACGCTGAAAAAGAAAATGGCGGGCGCTAACAGGTCTCGCTGACCTATCGCGTGGTAAAAAGAAAAAAGTACGAAAGAATAGTAAACGGAGCACACTCCATAATACGCTCCTGTTGTTCTTCCCCGGTCAAACAGTCGGTTTTCTACTATGCCCCGCCACTGCATTACAAGGAGCTAAAAAGACTCCCGACCCAAGAATTCGAAGAATTCTTGAACGCTTGTTGCGGAGGCCAAGTACTGCCTTACTTCATTAGCATAATCTCCCGGATTGTTTTGAGGAGGTTCGAAGACCTCTCCCTATCGCCGGAGGTTTGGAACACTCTTTAGTTAGGGACGAAGGCCGGAGGTTTCAAGATCTCGACCGGAATGCGGGAGTGTGAAGCGGGAGTGTGAAAGAGTTGGTGGTTGAATTCTGAACATCTTTCCCTGTGAAAATGTTGTCTTTTCCCTCTTACTCTACAATACAATATTTCTGGTGTCCGAGCGTTCCCTTGTCTGTCTTTTCCCTCTAAAGGTCGCTTTTTTGTTGATTTGATGTGTATTTTTCCAAAGATGAAGACCTAGAAAGCAATAGAGCTAGAGCTTGTTGAGAAAGTCGCTTTGAAGATGGGCACCTTTTCCCTATAGGTAGTAGGGAAGTCTGAAGCGATAGCAAAGGCCTACGGGACCAATTGAAGGCCAGAGGACCAATTGAAGGCCGGAGGCACGAAGTACTCGACCGAAAGTACGAGGACCAATTGAAGGCCAGAGGCCGGAATGCGGTAGGGTATGTTGGAGCTCTTTAGTTAGGGACCGGCCTACGGTTTGAAGAAGCTCTTTAGTGGCGGGACCAATTGAAGGCCAGAGGCAGGAATGCGGTAGGTTTTCATGCGGTAGTGTGACTAGTGAGATCAATTTCTAAGCAGGAGATACCCTCACTAGAAATAGGATTTGCTATGTTTGGCGATAGGATACTTTGATACTCAACGAATGGAACGTAAGTGAAATGAGTATAAGACATTGACAGACATCACTATCTTCTTAGAAACCGGGCTCTTGGATTGTTGATACAGGTGCCACGAATCACGTGTGCTTTGACCTCCAGTTATTTGATCGATACAACCCTACCACACAACCAACCCCGGTGCATCTTTCCAATGGAACAATAAAGATGATTCAAAATGTTGGAGATGTATCCTTAACACCTAAAACACGTCTTGACATGCGTCTTACATATCCCAACCAGAAAGCTCATTCCCTGCTTCCTTTCTGTGAATAAACTTGCTGCCAGTGCCTCGATTGTTTACTAGGAAAGACGGGAAAACCGTTTGAAAACCCATGTGGAATCTCGCCATATGTACACCAGAGTCGACCTTCTTTGCCCGGAAGTGTCACGACAATGGATGTCCAAGCGGAATTCCACTACTGTGTTGGCTCCACCCTAAGTTTATAGGCCAGTCTTTTTCCACGATTGCGATGGTATCCGCTCTTGGGGCCGGTTCGAGAAGGCTCTCTATTCGGTACGGAACTGACTCAATTTCTTGACGTAACTCATCTAAGTGCACCTAGGACTGGACTAGGACGGACGGGGCTTATGCCAAGGGTTCATGATATCCTTTCTTATGCTTTTAGAGAGTCTATCTTATGGGTGTCGCTATCGGCTAGCGCCGTGACTCTAGGGCATTCTTTCGCGCCTAAGACACTCTACTCTAAAAGAGCTTTCTTCACCTGTCCTTTTTCTATGTAAGTGAATTCTAAAGAGGTCTAGGACCACAGGATAGAGGGCTCCAAAGTCGCGCCTTTCCGGTTTCATGCGTATGGTGAGTTGGTCCCATTCCTTCTTCGTTCCTAGGTATAGAAATTCTCTTGGGTCGAAATCTTTGATTACTCATGGGCCTTCCAGGATCACTTTTCTAGCTTGCTATTCATATTCTTTACTCTCGCTGGCCTAAGAAAAGCACTACATTGAAAGTGCAAAATTTGACTGAGAAAGCTTCTATTTCCTTTCCTTTCAACAGTCTATTCTACCGTAGCGAATAACTCCTGAATCACAAGCAAGGATAGGAGAATCGAAGACGAAAAAAAGGAGTCCCGGGCCTCAACATACCCTACCGCAAACTTTCAAGGACTGACTTTCCGTTGACACCTACTAGTTACCGCTCTGTGGGAACATCTTAATCTCCGATCTACGAATAAGAAATAGGAAGCATCTGGCCGAGTAGCAGTCAGTAGGCGGAGAAGAAGTCAAAGGCGAATATCTCTTTGCCCCCCTCTTCAGTCAATGCTTTTGCCTTCGTCTCTTTTGCCTTTTTTATGACTAGTCAGCAAGCTGAAAAAGCCCTTTCCAGGTAAGATCCAATTCCTTAGGTTTCCCTATACTCTTCCTTAAACCTACCTTCACACTACCGCATTCCGGCCGGTCCCTGACGGTCGAGATCTTGAAACCGTAGGCCGGTCCGTAGGCGATAGGGACCAATTGAAGGCCAGAGGCCGGAATGCGGGAGTAAGGAGTCCCTAACTAAAGAGATCTCCCTACCTCGTACTTTCGGTCGAGCCCTCATGGAATTCGCCCTCTTCCTCGAGGGACAAAGCACGGAAAGAAAGATCTTCGGCTGCGGCAATGTTAATTGGCCGATGAATTCCGAGTGACTAACTTACTTGAAAGAAGACGGATCTGCTTACTTTGAAAATGGCTTGAAAGGGACAGATATGGGGCATTCATCCTATTTACAGACTTGAAGAAAGACTCCAAAAATGGGACTCTGGGGAATGAGACTAGGCGCGTAGCGATTTAGGTATTAACCACTAGGAAGGCAATTTGCACTGGTGGGAGGCGCGACTTTGGAGCCCAAGAGAACTCACAAGAAAAAAATAGCATGGCTTGCTTGGTGCGGTAGAGAACTGAATTGCATCCATCCTCTGGCCAAAGAAAGGATTTGCGTTTTATAAGGCCTAACAGGAATTCGTTTTTTTCGGCTAAAGAGGAAAAAAATGACAAAAGTGGTAATATTAGAACTTCGATAGAGGCACTCACTCTAACTCAAAGTCAAAGGGTAAGAACTACTCCCCTAAGAAAAGGCATGGATTCGGTTTTCTACTCGCATAATGTCTCTTTCTCCTCAACTCATCAGGAATGCTACAGAGTTGCCTATCTCAGCTTGTTGTTCTGGAACCAGAGATATCCGCACATGGCAAACCGGATTCAGTGGATCCGCCATATAGGCCGGTTCTACGCAGGATCGCCCTGTTGTCTATCGCATCCCATACTTTACCGCAGTACAGGACTATATGCGTACCAAGGGAGT
>NEEC01000028.1:140000-150000 GCA_002189035.1 Utricularia gibba
AGATAAGTGGATATAGGAAGTCGTGTTGTTGAAATCCCTCGGTCTGTAATTAGGTTTAGATTTCCTCCATTTTCAATTCGTGTTGAAGGATAGGACTCTTTAAGCTTGCTAATAAACGATCAAACGTATACGAGAATCCCTAACTACTCTTCCATAGCAGCGAAGTGGAGACGGGCTTGATGGGGAAAGAGAATACACCCTGCTCTCGTAGGAAGTCAAACAACGCTTGCTTCTTTCGTTCCCCTTTGGTTAACTCAGTCGCTTCGCTCTTAATCCCCAACATACCCTACCTTCACACTACCGCATTCCGGCCTCTGGCCTTCAATTGGTCCCTCGTACTAACTAAAGAGTTCCAACATACCCGATAGCATTCCGGCCGGTCCCTTTCGGTCGAGTACTTCGTGCCTCCGGCCTTCAATTGGTCCCTCTAGTGGGATTGTTCATTTGGTGTTGATTCATGTCCGATTTCTAGTGGCTGATAAGTGCACTGTGAGCGTCCCTAGTCTACCGAGGGGGTGGAATAATAATGAAGATGCTGCTTCTGTGAGATCCCCTAAAGGAGTAGCGAAGCGCTCTTCTGGTGAATTGCCTTTGACTAGTGTTTTTTTTAAAAGGTAGATAACGATGATACTGAGACATCGCCTGATGCTGAGGGATCCAGATATTTTCTTTCAAGAGAACCCGGAACCGAAGGAGTTGACTATCGATCATCAATCAACCGGTTGAATAAGATATTTCTTAACGGAAAAAGGAAGCACTTTCGAATCACTTGCGGATGCTTTAGGGCTCCTTGAGTCCGCTATGCTCAAGATCCGAAATAGAAAAAGTTTTGGGATCAATTGAAGGCCAGAGGCCGGAATGCGGTAGGAAAGAAGGCCGGAGGTTTGAAGAAGCTCTTTAGTTAGGGACCGGCCGGAATGCGGTAGGAAAGAAGCGGTAGGTTTGAAGAAGCTCTTTAGTTAGGGACAGGCCGGAATGCGGTAGTGTGAAAGAGGAGTAGGGGAGACAAGGGTGGATGGTTTTCAGCTGGGTAGCGCATCTGTTTCGGGTACAGAGGCGACGAGGGGTGCTAACCCGTCCACCCAACCCAGCAGGTCAGGAGTGGGCCGGCCATAGGTTCGAATCCTGCCACCTTTCTTGTGGATCATCCTGTGGTTACCGGATGATGGGAATAACAAAGCAGAAATTTGGAAATGAGCACGTCAATATATGAATGGTTTCATTATTCGTTATTTCCGGGTCTTTTCGTTGCATTCACTTACAACAAGAAAGAACCACCAGTGTTTGGTGCAGCACCTGCATTTTGGTGTATTCTTCTTTCTTTCCTTGGTCTTTCGTTCCGTCATATTCCAAATAACTTATCCAATGACAACGTATTAACCGCTAATGCACCTTTTTTTTATCAAATTTCAGGGACATGGTCTAATCATGAGGGTAGTATTTTATCATGGTGTCGGATCCTAAGTTTTTATAGATTCCTTCTTTGTTACCGGGGTCGACCCAAAAGCCATAATGTCTCAAAACGAGGAGGCCATAGAGAAACTCAATTGAATCGATCCTTTCTTTCGAACTTCGTGAAGAACTCCAACATACCCTACCGCATTCCGGCCTCTGGCCTTCAATTGGTCCCTCGTTACGAACAAAAAAGTGGGGGCAGCCCCAGTTGTACACTCCCTTCGTTCTACGAACCCTTGTAGATTCTGAACTTCGTTCGCGAAGAAACCGGACTTTTGACGGACCTGCCCTTTTTTATGTTTATGCGCCGCTTGATCCTGAAAGGAAAATGAGCTTTGCTCCTCTGTGCGCTAGGCGCTCCCGCGATTCGCGAGAAGGAAAAAGGACTCATCCTTTGTTGCATCTGGCACGAGATGATAAAGAGAGAGCTTCGTTTATCGATGAACAGCGTACTGACGGAGCTCTTGGCATTGCTTTGTTTTTCTCTCCTTTCCTATCAGCGAGTTCCGACCCTTTTGTTCGAAATTTCTTCGTTCGTACCGAACCGCTTGCAGAATCAAATCCTGTTCTACAAGATCCTATATCAGCTATACATCCTCCTTGCATTTATGCCGGAGACGTGGCCAGTGCTATGGTCTTTAGTTTATGTAGATCGAAAATGATGAATGGGATTGTGGCACTCCACTCGCCTTACATGCTACAGGATGCCGCAGAAAAGAATGGAACACAGTTTCGCTCTGTTGGATGCGTCGGATCCCGTATAACAAGCGAGCTCTTTACCTTAAAATTCAAAGATGTGGGCGCTAAATGCTATCCTGCTTTATTGTTACGTAGCAATAGAAGCCTGCAGCTTCGGCGGCCCTTTTTCTCCTTTTCTTCGCTCTGGACACGAGCGCTAGTGGACACGGGGAGCGAGCTGGTGAAGCGTGTCGTTCGTAATGGAAAGAAAGATACCACTACTGCGCCTCTTTGTTGGACCGCCGGCGCGAACACTGTGGTCTCTGACCAGGACCAGGAACCTATTCGAATTTGGATCTTGACATGTCGGTGGTTTTTAACCGTAGGCATTTTGCCAGGAAGTTGGTGGGCTCATCATGAATTAGGTCGGGGTGGCTGGTGGTTTCGGGATCCTGTAGAAAATGCTTCTTTTATGCCTCGGGTATTAGCCACAGCTTGTATTCATTCAGTAATTCTACCCCTTATTCATTCTTGGACCTCGTTTCTTAATATTGTAACTTTTCCATGCTGTGTCTCAGGAACCTTTTCAATACGGTCCGGATTGCTAGCTCCCGTTCATAGTTTTGCTACAGATGATACACGAGGAATCTTTTTATGGCGGTTCTTCCTTCTAATGACCGGAATATCTATGATTCTTTTCTCCCAAATGAAGCAGCAGGCATCGGTCCGTAGAACCTATAAAAAGGGGATGGTTGTGGCGCGAAGTACTCTTGTGCACCTACATCATTCGACTCGCGCGCAAGCCCGCCCCGTTATTTTATGGAAGAATTGAGCTTATTGCTGAGCTGGTTATTCAGAGCCAGCAATTGGCTGTCGGATTTCGTCCCGCAACTAGAAGAAGATAGCTTCGGGGGTCATTGTGGTGTGGCTGAATGTAGAGCAGTCCGCCCTTTTCACTACAGGGTTTCTTGGGGTCTTATCTTCGGGCGTGCACTCTTCCCGATCAAGTGAGTCATGGATCGAAAGAGTTCTCGTCAGTGACACAGAGACTTCTTCGTACGACCCAAGCAGTGGAGAACAAGATGGTTGTTCGATTCCCGTGGCTGGGGAAGCCCAGACTACGGTCGTGCTGCAAGTAGGGCCGTCTGGAATAGCGTTTTCCGCTCCACCTACATCAGTAGTGAATCTCGAGTTTCTTCCTTACCTGTGGATTCGGGATCACGAAAAACAGGAACTCTTATCCGCGAATTTCGCAAATTCAAAACTCTTTCTACTCCCGTTCTATTTGACTCGCTCCAAAATATCTTATTCCGCTCGTTTCTATACTCGCTTCACTACCGTTCCGCGGTTGATTCAATTACGTTCAGGCGCGTTATGAATTGAATCCATCCTTCATAGCGCCACTACCGGAATAAGAGCGATAGCGAAGCCAAGTCGTATAAAGGCGAGTAGCCCTACTTGCTATAGCAAACAGCCTACTTATTGCCCTCTCATGGAATCCACTCCATTTCCCTACCATTCCACTCTCAACTCGTTAGCCCTCACCAGTACCGCAAGAGAACAGAACTAAAATCGCTGAGAGGGTGGATGGTTTGAAGATAGCGCCTTCTTTCTTTCTCTTTCCTTCGGGCAATCTTCCAAGGCAACTACTAAGAAGCCGGGTTTGAAGTGAATCAAGTCGGGTTTGGGCCTTCCTTCAGTAAGGTCTCGATTGTCAATCTTTCTCGTAGCTGGGAAAAAGTTACGCGTATTGCTTCTATGAAGAACTGTAGTAGGGCTGGCTGTGAACTGCCAAGACAAGCTCTTACTTTTGTAGTTCGACTTTACTCGAAGGTTGTCGAGCTCAATTAGCATCGACCCTTCAGTAAGGGGGATTTCCTATTGCCGAGTAGGAACGAAGTACTCGACCGTGGCGGTAGAGGAACGAAGTACTCGACCGTGGCGGGAGAGGAACGAAGTACTCGACCGTGGCGGGAGAGGAACGAAGTGCTCGACCGTGGCGGGAGAGGATGGGAACACTCGACTGAAAGGAGAGGAACCTGTGCCATTTTCCGTGGAGTTTCTAATTATGCCATTCAAAAGATATATTCTCAGTTCTATCGCTTGTGTTTTGGGACGTTTTCTAGGCTCGGAAGGAAAAGAGATGATGAGCACAGGCCATAATCTCATTCTTAGTTTTCTATTCATTTTGGGTTTCATTTTTCTCTTTCGGTTTTCTCGAATGACTAAAAAGTTTATGAGACTTGTCTTCTATTTAACATTCTGTTTTTCGATCAGTATTTGTCTCTGCATTCTAAGAATAGAGTTTCTAGGGTGGTTGCATGCTGTCGCCTTTCCCTTCTTCTTTTGAATGTCTTGCCGGGAGGACAAGAGCTTCCAGGGCCTTCCAGCCCAGCACACTCGGAGACCAATTCCGAGGATGAATTGGCGATCCTGGTCATGCTGGAACCTTGGTTTGTTCCCAATTTGGGCTTGGAATCCTCAATGCAAGGACGCATTAGAGTACGTACTGGAGGAGGGCCAATCCATCTTTCTGTTGGGGAAAGAGAGAGGCCAATACGGGTCCGATGTAAAAGCGGACCTCCGTTACAGTGCTTCTCAGGAAGCCTACTCCAGACTTCTGGAATTCGAGAACCGAGATTTACAAATCCGGGAAAAGCAGAGTGAGTGTTATTTTCTCATGAGAGAAATCGTTTCACAAAACCCGGACTTGATGAATGGTTCGGAATATGAAACTATTGAAGATGCGATGAAACGATTTTGTTCTGATACCCGAACTTACTTGGAAGAACGCATGGGGTTGCACTCTGACCCTGATCCCCACATCATTGATAGAATTGAAAAAAATGAAATTTCGATCTTAGCAAGTGCGGCGCAGAATATCCAACAAAACGGATCCCAATCCGTTTTTTTTAATCAAATACTCGGTTTGCTAAACGACTGAGTGCGTTTCAGGTTGGTTTGAGGACCGTTGGTCAAAGAAAAGGGGAGGTCCTGATTCCGGGACGGAGCCGTATGACGCGAGAGTGTCACGTACGGTTTCTTTGAGAAGGGTGTGATACCACCACCTATCAGGCCCGACGAGCGGTCGACGGAGCTGCATCCCTACTCACCTGGTCCATGCACATCGCTCTCTCCAGGAGGTTGGCTGCCTATCCTAGATCTTCCCATTTCCAAGAAGATCCCCGGCTCGATCTGGTTTAGTATCAAGGTGATTCTCTTTCTCTTTCTATATATATGGGTCCGTGCAGCATTTCCACGATATCGTTATGATCAATTAATGGGACTTGGCCGGAAAGTGTTCTTGCCTCTATCATTAGCTCGGGTAGTCGTCGTTTCTGGTATTTTAGTCACCTTTCAATGGCTCCCTTAATGTTGTGCAAGAGATTGCCCTATTGAGTAATGGGAAGCGGGCTACTCCCCGAAAATGCCTATTTGAAGTTGGGGATTCTGGTTCATAAGGTGAGGGCTAATACAGAAGCTACGGGCAAAAGCCCAGTGATTGTAGAATATTGAGTGGGCTTTTTGTCTGACTGTACCGACTCGGACACCCATTACGACATGACTTGCTTTGTTGTCTTTTTAAAGACAGCAGCTCCCAATCCCGATCATGATTTTCCTACCCCCAGAGGTTTGGAACCCTTTTGGGCCGGTTGTGGGCGAGGAGGGATTCGAACCCGGAACGATTCGGATGTCCTAATACTCCGGCTGGACCGTGCGACATCTCAAGGGCAGGTTCGATCAGTTTAGGCCGTTCTTTTCTCTTCCGACAGTGTCCCCCATTCTCATTGAAAAGTTCCTTCATTCCCATTGAATTTGTAGGGAAAAGCCCTACCAACTCCACTTCGTCAATCCTCATAAAAAAAGAAGTACACGCGAATACGCAGGCGGTGTGCTTTAAGAAAAAACGTGATGACCCAAACTATCATGAAACGTAACCTTTCTCCTTTTTTGAAAAAAATAGTCCAGTTTCTTTTCCTTGTGCTTACCCATTTTTTTTTTTTTTATTTCTTTCTTAGTATAAACCCCGAATTCAGGAATTCGGTAGAGGAATTTTTATCAAGTATAAACCGACCCCTTTTTATGAATAGTGACGACAATGGCTCAGGATCAGGCGAGGGCGCTGGGGGAAGGCGTTTCCGCGAGCTTTTTGGTTCTTTCGAGACCGGTGGGAACTCTTCCGAGCTGAGCCAGGCAGCGGCCCACTCCGAAGAGTCTGTAGCTCAGGAGCAACCAGCAGAGCCTGGCCCTAACATTCCCTATAATCCCGTTCTTATTAACTTAATCTCGACTGATCAACTCTTCCATACGTTGATCAGTCGATTTTTTCCTAACTCTATAGGACGAGACTTTAGCAGAGAGGAGCGGACAAGCATCATAGCAGCACAAATGGTCATTGAAGAGAATGTAGAAACCGCCTTAGTCGAGGATGGGTATTCTGCTGCTGCTATTCTGGCCAAACGTCATCAAATCCGGGGGTTTATGTTTTACCCCTCAGGTAGTCTTTTAAGCAAGGGAACATATTTGAGTTATATGCGGAATTATGAACGCGAGGGTATTCGCCGCTCTATTCCATACACTCGAGTACTTAGAGCCTTGGCTAACTATGATTTATTTTTATAGGGTCTTGCTTGTTCTTTCTCTTAGGCTCGATGGACCGGCCGTAGGAACGCGACCGATAGGGACCAATTGAAGGCCAGAGGCCGGAGTTCGTTTGCGGTAGTTATGTTGAGGAAATGGAGTTGAAGATTTGGAGACTGAAGCATGCCGGTTTGGGTCGATGGTTTTGAGGCCGATCCTTATTGGGATATGTATCCTGAGCAGACTCCAAGTGTGGAAGGGTGGATGGTTTTCAGGCGCTATGGTTTAGCCCTGCTTTCAGGATTGTAGTTTTCCCTATCACACAAGGGGGTTTTTCTATCGGTTGTAGTCTTCTTGATCTATGGTCGATTAGAACGTGTTTTGTAGGACAAGTGTGAAGGGAATAATCTATCTCAATTTCATCGATCCTGTCTTTCCCATGACGACTAGGAACAGGCAAATCAAGAATTTCACTTTGAATTTCGGACCTCAACATCCTGCTGCTCATGGTGTTTCACGATTAGTATTGGAAATGAACGGAGAAGTGGTGGAACGTGCGGAACCACATATTGGATCACTCCAGTGCGGCACGAAGCCGCTGATGCCGAGTCGGCTCCTATGCCGCTAGCAATGCCCTGCTTGGTCCCCCGGCACGGTGGAGGTTCTGTAGCGCGTCATGAGCACCGGGCTTAGGGGCGGTTAAGCAACTCAAGCGAACCGCCCTACCATAGGGACAGAAGGGAGAAGGTTGTGAAGGTGGCCTCGTTATCCACACCTCCGGTCGGATGAATGGAGGACCGACCCGGGTTTCATGAGCGTTGGCGGGTTCTGGAGTGCCTGTCAAGGGCACTTGCGCATACCCCGGGGTGATCATCACCACCTGCACCTCACATCTCGGCACAGTGGAACGTGTAACCCGCCAGCTGTTCCATTCAACTCAACTTACGTCGACCCGTAATTCAATGAAGCGAGTCAAAGAGGGGGAGTATAAAGAGTAAAAAATTCATTTCATTGAGAAGCGAGTCTAACTTTAGCCTAACAGAACGCAGCTGCGAGGGACAAACCGCTCATCCAGCCGGCGGGGAGGATGGCACTACTGGCAAAGACCGTCTAGCGAAAACGCCGCAGGCGCGAGGCGTGGTAGGCCTACGTCGGGGGAGCATAGGTAGGAAAGGGAGACCGGACGGTGGAAGAGCCAGGGGAGGCCGGGTCACGAAAATGGAAGGCTTTTTTTTTTCCCTATTCGGGAAGAATGGACGAAGTGAAGAAGGGAAGTGTATGAATTTTTGGAAAAAGAGAGAGCGAGATAACAATATGTCCAAAAATGCAAGAAAGCGAATTCGTTGAATAGATAGGTATAACAGACAGCGCTGCCTACACGCGAATTCGCTTCAGAGGTTGAGCAGTCTCAATTTCACTATACAGGATTTGCGAATGAATGCCGGGCTGAGCCACCTCGAATGACGTGAGCCGCATGTGGGGAGACCCGCACGTACGGTTTTTAGGGGGATCTGGTCGAAAGACCGGCCGGCGCCCACCCGACTAGGGGGACTGAGAAATGTTTAGAGTACAAAACTTATCTTCAAGCTTTACCTTATTCTGATCGTTCAGAGGGCGATCGCGGGGTCACTGAATGAAGTCCTCCGTTTCTTTCGGAGGACCCGCAGCGAGGCAGAGATGACTAAGTGACATATGGAATATGGCGACGACAACAGCATGTCATAGAAGTAGATAACAGGTGGAGCAAACGATCCACTAAGACTAACCTATCTACAACTACATCCCCGAGCTGCAGTCAAACGGAGTTGTGAATGCGAGATGCCAGCGGAATGATCGACCGGACAGAGGCTAGGGCTGCTTCCTTCCCACCGCGTCCTTCCTTGTGTGTCGGAGATATAAAGCGAGTGCACCGGAAAAGAACGGGAACAGGGTCGATCTATTCTATGGCGAAGCATCTGAAGCATAACTGCACACTCACACGATCTTTGCCGAGAGATAGGAGCATGCGGTGGAACCGGTGAACTACACTTGCTTCTGGATAGATGTGTGGGACAGAGGGCTCGTGGTACCTGCTGCCCACCCTTCCTCCTCTGCTTTGAGAACCGTGTGAACGGAGAGTGGGCAGAAGAGAAGGAGGTCCTCATATGGAGTCGCACACAACCTTGAGCTGTGCGGGAGACTAGGGAATGGGGCGCTCCCCCGGGGCGTACCAGACGAAGCTTTACAACGATAGGGCTTTTTCTTGGAAAGTAGGGCGCAAAAGGCTAAAGTGATTCTCTGAGCCGGTCTGGATTTCCAATCGGGAAACAGGTCGAGATAGATGACAGCACTTTTTTCCCCTCTTCCTTACCGGGAGAGCAATCTTCTCAACATATCCGATAGCTTCATGACTACCGCATTCCGGCCGGTCCCTTTCGGTCGAGCACTTCGTTCCTCCGGCCTTCAATTGGTCCATCCTGCCATTTTTCCAAGAAACTGGAATAGCATGGACTGGGGCTAAGATAACTCAAATGGGAGAGCCGTGTTATGGGTGACTTTATTGCCCGGTTCTGAGAGCACTTGTGTATGTGATGCAAGTGAACGTGTACGAAAAAGCTGTCGTAAAGTTTCCTTCTTCGTTCCGTCGTTGACCCTATCTATGTTTCTATGATGGCCCAAGAACACGCTCATTCTTCAGCTGTAGAGAGACTTTTGAATTGCGAGGTACCATTACGAGCTCAATATATACGAGTGTTATTCCGTGAAATAACTCGAATTTCAAATCATTCACTTGCTTTAACTACTCATGCTATGGATGTGGGAGCATCAACTCCGTTCCTGTGGGCTTTTGAGGAGCGGGAGAAATTGTTGGAATTCTATGAAAGAGTCTCGGGAGCCAGGATGCATGCCAGTTTCATACGACCAGGTGGAGTGGCACAAGATCTGCCTCTTGGCTTATGTCGAGATATTGATTCCTTCACACAACAATTTTCTTCTCGTATCGACGAATTAGAAGAGATGTCAACCGGAAACCGTATCTGGAAACAACGATTAGTGGATATTGGTACGGTCACTGCACAGCAAGCAAAGGATTGGGGATTCAGTGGTGTAATGTTAAGAGGTTCAGGGGTATGCTGGGATTTGCGAAGAGCAGCACCTTACGATGTTCATGACCAATTGGATCTTGACGTACCTGTAGGTACCAGAGGAGATCGCTATGATCGTTACTGTATTCGTATCGAAGAGATGCGACAAAGTGTTCGGATCATTGTCCAATGTCTGAATCAAATGCCTAGTGGTATGATCA
>NEEC01000028.1:155000-260000 GCA_002189035.1 Utricularia gibba
TTCGAAAGAGCGGATTGAGTCTCTCTCTGCGGTGGCTGAGGATGTCGCAAGTTCGGATAGACACTTAACCTTAAGATAATTAGTTAGCCAAGCTAATATATCTCGAAAGGGTAAAACTTGACTAGGATGAATCAGATTAGGACCCATCATAGACCTTAACATGTTGATGTTACAGTATAGTATAGTATAGATCGAAGTCAATTCCATCATTACGGTAAATCTTAGATCAGACTCGATGCTTTTCAATACAGAGGCCATTTCCATAGCATAGCTTTCTCCAGAACTACAGAGCTGGCCCTAAAGAGGCCTGAGAAGGGTGGAAAATCAAGGACTTCGGCAACGAGTTAACCCACTGTACCAATAGGCGAAAGAAGTGGAGTTACGGTATTCAGAATAGAAGGACTGAACTGGAGCCATTGGAAGAGAGGTTTTTTCTATCTAACTTTGAGGATTCCCCAGGACAGCTAAAGGCAGAGAGAAAACCTTACAAGTTCTTTCCTTGGCTTGGAGGAAACCCTGTCCTGTTCCACCTCCGGTCAGTCCCTGGCCCTAGCAACTAGGAGTTTTTTCTTGGTACTTGTCAAACAAAGCACTTAGCCTTGGAGCAAAAAAGAATCGTAATAAGAACCAGAAGCCCCATTCATGACTACCGCATTCCGGCCGTAGGAAAGAATGCGGTAGTCATGAAGCGGTAGTGTGAATGCGGTAGGGAGAACTTGAGCGGATAACAGGGTTCCAAACCTTGGCTATCCCCCAAGGCGAAGGATGGATGGAATGAAGGCTCCTCTCCATAGCCCCTCTATACTCTATATATAGACTATTAGTACCAAGCGCCTGATTTGGAAGCTTGCAGTGGAATGTCATAAAGAAAGAAAACGGAATGGCTCCCTTTGGTCGCGCCTTTCACATAGAAACGAACTATCCAACAAGTAGGAATGGTAAAGAAAGAGATGCACTTTCTAGACACAGAATCCAGAGTTTTTTCGAGAAAAGGTCCCTTCCCTCAATATCATGATCGGGTCGACCAGGCCAGATCATGAGTGAATAGAAAATCGAAAATGTACATAGCAGCTGAAATACTTGGAATAATTCTACCACTTCTACTAGGAGTAGCCTTTTTAGTGCTAGCTGAACGTAAAGTAATGGCTTTTGTGCAACGTCGAAAGGGTCCTGATGTAGTGGGATCGTTTGGATTGTTACAACCTCTAGCAGATGGTTTGAAATTGATTCTAAAAGAACCCATTTCACCAAGTAGTGCTAATTTTTCCCTTTTTAGAATGGCTCCAGTGGCTACATTTATGTTAAGTCTGGTCGCTTGGGCCGTTGTACCTTTTGATTATGGTATGGTATTGTCAGATCCGAACATAGGGCTACTTTATTTGTTTGCCATATCTTCACTAGGTGTTTATGGAATTATTATAGCAGGTCGGTCTAGTAATTAGGGGGCGGCCGTTCGGTCGCCTATGATACTTGGACCAAAAGGTCAAAAATAGGTTTGTGCCGCAGGTGTTGAACGATCTACTCTACACAGGTGTGGGCTTACAGGGCTAGTGCTCATAAACCCTTTCTTTCATTCATCAATAGGGGGGATCGAGTTGTAGAAGTCAAAAAAAAAAAAAAGAGATCTTTCTATTCTTTTTATAGAAAGACAAAGATTCGCTGTCTTTTAACCGGCTCTTTTCTTCTGCTACTAAGGACCTATATGATTTATGAAAGAGTTTGAGAAGTAACTACTCGTTTCATTAAACAAAAGTGAAATACTCGTTACACTATCGTTTCATTCGCTTCTATACTCGATTCACAATATTCCGTTACGCTCTTTCTACTCCGTTGTTTCATCTCGTGATTCTTGACTCGCTTCACTAACTCTTTCCTCTCCTTTCAGTCGAGCACTTCGTTCCTCAATTAGGAAAGATCGTTGGGTCCATGAAATTCCGAGGAATAATGGTAGGTTTGAAGCAGTTGAGATTCAGGCTGGACGGTTTGAAGGATAAGTGAGTTGAGGCCGGATGGAATGAAGTTCCGTTTTGAGCTACAACGTTTCTTTCGCAAGAACGTTGTAGGCGCTACTCCACTTCATGGACCCTGCGAATCCGTAAATCTGAGGAGCATGCCGCAACTAAAGGATGGTTCCCTATGCATTTCATTCTTTCCGGAAGGGAAAAAAGTACCCCCATCATAGTGAACCTCTCCTTGTGATCGGGATGAGGCGCTATGGTTTTGCCCAGCCGGGAGGCGGATCGAATCGGAGTTTCCTTAGGTAGCCAGCGACCTACAGTGTTCCTTACACTTCCGTGCTTGGTGAAGAAGAAGCGAACAAAGGTACGCTTGCTTGCTGTCATGTTCACAGTCGCGAACTGGAATCGCTAGCCAGCTAGGTAAGATTGGAGCTAGAATGGTCGAGAACATATTACCCAACTTAGGGGACAAGGGGCGGAACGACCTCTCGATCTACTTTCAGCAGCCCAGGAAGAAAAACGTCGTCTAGGCGTTCCCTCTTGCCTCAATTTAATCGATCCTACGTCTAGGACGTTGTCTGGGCCAAGAGCCATAGTTCGTTGCTGTTTCCATTTGGTTCTTTCTTTCTCGTTGTTGATACCGGCAAGACCCAGCCAGATGATGTCTGCTGGTTGGTAGTGAGAAGACTCAGAGTACCTGCATACCCAAAAAGGGGCGCTGGTTAAAAAACAATCATTGGATTTTCTTTCTTGCTCGACCTTAGCAGCGTGAAAAGAGTCTATCTATCTGCCTAGCTTTGGTAGATTTCCCCCAACGCAATCCACAGAAATTCCACAAATCCCTTGGTAGATAAGTCCGACGATTCAGCTGCAGTGCGGATATTGAAGCTTCTCCGTCTGGTGGATCTGATCTATAGTGGCGTGGGCAATACATACCAAAAGGTTCTTTGTTTGAAAGGGGGTGAGAAAGAAAGGAGCAGAGGCAGAGTGAAGGAGATGACGAATAAGCTACACGATCTCAGCGGCGGGATTTTCTGTTTCCATGATGTTTCATGGGAAAAATGTTTGGGGAATTATGGGATGTAGTAAGTGCCTTTGTAGACCAACCTCTTGTCGCGGGGCAAGAGATCGGGCACCAGAATCCACCACTCGAAGTGGTTTCTAATCAACCGCATTCCGGCCTCAGGCCTGAATTTGATGCATCAACTTTGGACTTAGGTCGATTAGAAGTGGATCAGAGACTTGTTGTCCCTCCCAATACCCATTTGCGGGATATTGTCACATCAGTCGATATTGCTTATTCGGTGGTACCATCAGGTGGGACTGTCTTGCCTCAAACGGGGGCCCAGGGAGGCCACTCGGTCCACGAAGCCTCGCTAAACTGGGAAGCAGGGGCGTCGTCTAGACCGTGGCAAACCCAATCGTCCTTTAATGCGGATTCTTATGATTGCCTTACCCGGCTTTTAGAATCGCTTCCGGAACCCGGCGACGAAGCAAGTTTTCTTCCAACGGCCCTTGAGGCTGTCCTTCCAGAACCGGAAATTCCGGATGACCTACGATTGGTCGAGCTGAAAAACTGCTTGAGAATTTTTCAGATAGGAAAAAACACAGATGAAGATCTTCTGACTTTCGATCGGCAGTGCGTGAAGGCCGTTCTTATAGAAAAAGAAGTCGAGGCGGCGTTAATCTTGGACGGCCTTGACCCCCGTCTAATCAGTCTTCATAGACATGAAATCAGAAACGTCCTCTTCATCTATCGTGATGACTTTGTTTCTGAACCAACACTCTCAAGCTATATCAATCAAATCCAGACTGTAGGGACTAGGAATTGCACACCCTATCATCGGATATTAAGGGCCATTAGAAACTATGATATAATCTTCTAGTTATAGTGGTTCTGGAGGTAGAAGAGGATCGATGGAATTGAGTTGTTGTGTTGAAGTGGAGGATGGACCGAAGGCCGGAGGGCGGATGGTTTGAGGGCTCGACCGTTAGGGACCGGCCGGAATGCAGTAGGTTTTCATGCGGTAGTGTGAAAGAGCTATGGTTGTAAAGGATAAGAAAAGGAGGAGTAGGAGCAGTCTTCGTAGCATAGAAAAGAAGTGCTCGACTGAAAGGAGAGGAACCTGTGCCATTTTCCGTGGAGTTTCTAATTATGCCATTCGAAAGAAGTATTCTACAGAAAAAAAGCCTGTTACGAGTAAGTTCCGAAGAAAGATCTACAGAGATTCTTATCTCATTCCATTCCAGTGGCTCAACCAGTAACCAATGGCGAAAACTCAAAAATCCATGGTTTCCCGGTAGAACCCTATTTCGCCCAAGTTGTTTCGAAACCGGAAAAAAGAAGCGGTTTTTCGCACAGCTTGCTCATAGTGCAGGTCCCACTTGTATATTGTATTTGGCCGAAGAAGCATCAGACAGGTTGGAGTTCTTACCTTCTTGGGACTCCATGGACCAAGATCTTATTTTCTTAGTTGGTCAATACCGATCCACTTTAGCAGATCATATCGATGTTGAAAAAGCTTCACATTTTTATGAATTGGAAACATCTCTTTTCCATTTCTATTTACCCAGTTCATATCTTTCTTTCGTGTGTTCCCGGGAGGTTTGAAGTACTCGACTGAAAGGAGAGGGCGGTTCTAGCGCGACCGTTAGTACGAGGTTCGAAGACCTCTCCCTATCGCCGGAGGTTTGAAGAACTCGACCGTTAGTACGAGGGACCAATTGAAGGCCAGAGGCCGGAATGCGGGAGTCAGGAAGATCTCTTCAATCTCAAAACCATCGATTCTAGCATGCCTTTCGCATACATTCCTATGCATGTGCATGTTAGGACAATTCTACCAGAAACCTATGTTGTTAGGTAAAAATGAGTTTTGTACATACTTCCTACTGAAGTTTGAATGCTCGTTCAGTTGGTTACGAGGAATTACCCTCCGTCCAATCCTGTTTAACCAATATCCGAATACAAAGGGGGGTGGTAGGGGGAATCAGCGGAAAGGCAAACGAACCAAGCGAGTGTGCAGTCTGGTCATGTCTTGTGAGATTCCGTAAGTCACTCAGTGCCTAACAAGA
Source organism: Utricularia gibba (assembly GCA_002189035.1). Lineage (NCBI taxonomy): Eukaryota > Viridiplantae > Streptophyta > Magnoliopsida > Lamiales > Lentibulariaceae > Utricularia > Utricularia gibba. Next base: position 160,031 of record NEEC01000028.1, read on the forward strand.
GTTTCTTCTTGTATGGTTGAAGAAAATGAAATAGGAACAACCGCGCTGGTCGTAATAGATCGACTTTCATGCTGAAGCAAGAACTAGCATGAAAGTTTTCAGGGAAGGACGACGTACTATGATACTTTCTGTTTTGTCGAGCCCTGCTTTGGTCTCTGGTTTGATGGTTGTACGTGCAAAAAATCCGGTACATTCCGTTTTGTTTCCCATCCCAGTCTTTCGCAATACTTCCGGGTTACTTCTTTTCTTAGGTCTCGACTTTTTCGCTATGATCTTCCCAGTAGTTCATATAGGAGCTATAGCCGTTTCATTCCTATTCGTTGTTATGATGTTCAATATTCAAATAGCAGAGATTCACGAAGAAGTATTGCGCTATTTACCAGTGAGTGGTATTATTGGACTTCTTTTTTGGTGGGAAATGTTCTTCATTTGTGAGTTTGAAAGCATTCCATTACTACCAACCAAAAGAAATACGACCTCTCTGAGATATACGGTTTATGCCGAAAAGGTACGAAGTTGGACTAATTTGGAAACATTGGGCAATTTACTTTATACCTACTATTTCGTCTGGTTTTTGGTTCCTAGTCTTATTTTATTAGTAGCCATGATTGGGGCTATAGTACTAACTATGCATAGGACCACTAAGGTGAAAAGACAGGATGTATTCCGACGAAATGCTATTGATTTTAGGAGGACTATAATGAGGAGGCCGACAGACACACTCACGATCGACTAAAAAAAAGGCAAGTAGCTTTCTTGGTTCGAATCCAATTCGTTCAGATGTCAGCAACCTGATCCTTGCTCGATTATACTCGCTACATCTTCACACTCTTTCTACTCGACTATACTACTACTTGTTTCATCTCGTTTCTATACTCGTTACGTAAACTTCACTCGTTGGGTTTTGAGATGAAGGGTCACTGAACTACCGGTTTGATTCAAACCGGGAATAAAGAAACTCACTTGGGCAATTGAGTTAGCGCCACAAAGGCTGGAATGCAGGCGCTATAGAATTGCAAAACCATTGCGGTTCAGAAGAATAGCGCATCGCATTCTATTAGAACAGGGCAACTCAGGATAAACCCCTGGCTTATTTTCTTAAGGAAATCCAGGCAAAGGGAACTAGGTCCAGTCAACCCACTCTATCGATAACGCCATGTTGGAATACAAGCTTTTTTTAGATTCACGTCTGGTATCAGACCAGATAGATCTTTTGAGTGAGAGAATTTTCTTTTCGGTATAACGCTCCGCGAGCAGAGCGAATGCACTCAAATCCCTTATAATATGAATATCCTTCGACCGTTATCTCCTCATCTTCCTATTTATAAGCCACAGCTTACTTCGACGTTTCCAATTTCCAATAGAATCTCCGGAGCTTTCCTAGCCACTATCGTTTTCTTTTTTTATCTTCTTTGTCTTAAAATAGGTTTGATTTGCTTCACCTATGAGAATGTCTACCAATTTTTCTTTTATTCATCAAAGCTCATCCTAATCTCCGTCGAGATTACTGCCTTAGCCCTGTCATACCATATAACTAATGGAGTTCGTCATTTATTGACGGATTTTTCTGGATTTGGACGAAAAAGAAATTGGAAATGACTGTTCACTACCATTTTTTGAATTTCTTTTTTTCTTATGAAATGCAACAACGACGCGTTGATAGCTCTCTTCTGCCCGTAGAAGCTGACATCAGGCTATTGGTCTTTTATCTGCACCGACCGGAAGGTTCGAAGACCTCTCCCTATCGCCGGAGGTTTGAAGAACTCGACCGAAAGGGAGAGGAACCAATTGAATCCCTCTTCCTATCGGTCGCGTTCCTACGGCCGGAATGCGGTAGTGTGAAGGTAGGGTATGTTTGGGATGAACTCGCAAAGACTCGACCCGGGTTCCCTTGTAGAGTGGCGTCTTTTAGTTGACTCCACTTTCTCAGTGGAACGAAAAAAGAGTTTGAACTCTTTTGGTTTCCTTTTTGCCACGCGGGGCGGCTATCCGCATGTGTCCCAAAGTGACGTCCATTTTTTGGGTATACTCGATCAAAAAAATGGTTTGGAATTCGACCTCCCGCTATTCACATTGCCCTTTTTTTTATTGAGCTCGGTGTGGAATCACCATCATTACACATTCATTCTTGGTCTGGCTGCTGGTCTAGGGAGCCTTCCTAGCCGCGTGCAACCTACTCGCTGAAGACCGTAACGTAAGTCACTCTGTGCTCCATACAGGGAAAATGAAAGCATAATTCGTTGGGATCCTCCCAATGTTCAATCTTTTTTTAGCGGTTTCCCCAGAGATTTTTCTCATGTTTGCAACCTTCATTTTGCTCATTCATGGAGTTGTATTTAGTACCTCTAAGAAATATGATTATCCGCCGTTAGTCAGTAATGTGGGTTGGCTTGGATTACTTAGTGTTGCGCGCCTAGGAGGGCTGCGCGCTTTGGGATGCTCCTCCGTTATTATCGTCCAGCTCCCTAACCTAATGCGGCACCGGGTTTGGACCGCAGGGACCATAGCATGGGGGGACGTCACATCCTTTTGCCGCCGCAAGGCTGGCTAATCGTACGCAGCAGGCGCTATGGTTTTGCCCTGGTTCTGGAAGGCACATGAGTTCGAACGCTATGTTGAATGTGCGACTGACACTACACTACGTAGGTACCAGTGCAGGTGAGGCGTCGGTCGGTCCTAGAAACGGCGGCAGCGGCGCGAGGAGTTAACGACCAGACGTGCTGCAACCTAGGGATCACCAGGCTCGAGAGACCTCTATAGGGATCGGGGGGGCATAGCACAATTCCTCTTGGAGGAGGGTTTTTTGCCCGGGTGACTGATCCTGCCATAATGTACTCCTATCTATACACCGGTAACCGAAGTCGAGCATACATACTTTTTTCTTCATGCGTGAATAGCCGGGAGGAAAGAAAGGGCGGTAGATGATAATGAGAAAAGGCACCGCGTCTGGACGGGCGGAATGGATGAGCGAAAGGTGCTATGGAATTGCTGAGTTGCCAAAATATCTTATTCCGCTCTTTCTACTCGACTACTTGTTTCATCTCGTTTCTATACTCGTTACGTAAACTTCACTCGTTCCCTAACGCAAACCCCCCTACCGCATTCCGGCCGTAGGAACGCGACCGATAGGGACCAATTGAAGGCCAGAGGCCGGAATGCGGGAGTCAGGAGTCCCTAACGGTCGAGCACTTCGTTCCTCAATTAGCATAGATCGTTGGGTGGACTACGTTCAGAGCACTGGATAGATAGGGAATTGAAAGAGAGAGCTAGCCTATTCGTTATGGGGAATCAATGCTCCGGACCGAATAGAGCTTACCTACGGCACCTGGCTTTCATAGGGCTGGGATAGTGGCGCCCATTCAACATCAGTTCCGAAAGGGTTCGGTCCTGCTGGAGGGCCCACGACGTGATCGGTCCGCTAGTTCACGCAAATCCGAAGAAGTTATCACGGACGAGCCACATGCAGGGAAACTTGCACGCGTGGTTCTGGCCGGGCTTTCCTGAGGTATCTAATAACCTTGCTTCTGCTCGCCGCTGGCGCACCTCTCCTAACTATTGCCTATGTATTCTGGAATAATCTTTTTAGGAGGGACAATTTGACATATTTCTGCCAAATCCTTCTATTATGTTGTACGGCTGGTACCATTTCGATGTGTTTCGATTCTTCCGAACAAGAGAGGTTTGATGCTTTTGAATTCATTGTATTAATTCCACTTCCTACTCGCAGTATGCTCTTTATGATCTCGGCTTATGATTCAATTGCCATGTATTTAGCTATTGAGCCTCAAAGTTTATGTTTTTATGTGATCGCAGCATCAAAAAGAAAGTCTGAATTTTCCACGGAAGCCGGCTCGAAATATTTCATCTTAGGTGCATTTTCCTCGGGAATATTATTGTTTGGGTACGACCGGACAACTACCGATATAACATCTTTTCGACGAATATTGTTGTGAAATAGTTAGTTATCTATCATCAAAAGAACTATCGGATCGGGTATTACAACCAACGATGTGAAACTTGGAGACCTTATTGGTTGTGATATTGATCTTACGGGGGGAACGAAAGAATATATAGACTTGTAGAGACCCTCTATGTAGTTGTCTATCTAGGGCAATCGATCTACATCTTTCCCCATATCCCTGGGGCTGTGTCTCGATCTCCTATGTGTGAAATGTTGAGACTAGTTCCTACGTCATTTCATCGACCCTTGGTCTAATTCCACGCCTTATGACGAAAGTGGAGTCGGTGTGGCGTAAAGTGAAGATTGGGGGAGTAGATCAAATTCCCTTCAGGGGTATTCCGAAGGTGTAACCTAGGCAACGAAAAAGGGGCCCGATACTTCAACTAGAAGAGCGACCAGTTGGTTCACCAAACTCCGACCCAGCGTCACACGTTCTCCAGTCCGAAGGGATCCAGTGCCCACGACTCCTCCCGGAATTGCGTAATCGGAGCCGAGACAGGAATGGCCGTTAGTGGGCACCCACCACTTTTCACGGTTAGAGAGGCCCTCTTTAATACATGTTGAAAAGATGTTCACAGGGGCCAGAACGACTCGGTCATAGGTCTCAACGAGCCTACGTGCTGGTAAACGAAAACCACCTCGACCGGATCAGAGTAAACAACAAACAATGTCGAATCAGGCCGCCCCTTGCCGAATTCACACGCGGCCTAATGTTTTCCCAAAACAAAATAAGGGATATCTGCTGCTTACTGCTCACAAACATCGATCTAGTACAAACAACAACTGGAAAAGGTCAACACGAGCCTGATTACCCAATAAGGACATCGGTCGCTGCGCGCAGATTCTCCTTTAGTTGTTATTTCCTGGGTGATAAAGCAGGAGGATGTTGATTTCCCTTATTGTTCATAGTCGTTTGGGCCGGAAAGCGGGCTCATTGGGCTGCGTGGGGTTAGTGTAGCTTTTCCTCGAGGGGTGTAGTACATAGAACCAATGCGTCGGGAGATAGAAAGATGTTCCGCTTTTCGGGCAGGAGCATCTTATTTACTTATTTAAGTCGATAGAGAGTCAATGAGAATACATAATAAAGAAAATGTATATGAACCGTTACTTAACATTCTATAACGAACGAGATCCAACCCGAAATATCCTGATCCTGCCAAAAAGATCTTTCTATGTTGAAAGAACAAAGTTGCCCCTATCACGTAAAGAACGCTCACGTTGTGAAGTCTAGTTGGGAAAAGCAAGGATGGCATTTCTCGCTGTCAGCATTAGCCTTTGCCGGGGAAATAGTAGTTAGAAGTCGTCTTGCTCGAGTAGCGGCTAAATCCTATTTTTCTTCCCTCCGCTGCCAGACAAGAGCATACCTCCTTTCGAGTCCAATGGGTGGCCTAAGGTAAGGAAGCTGTGAAGCGAGGAGGATGGATGGTTTTCAGGTGTTGCGAAGAGACCGGGAATCGGCAATTCCATAGCGCGACGTAGTTGAGAGACACTTTATTGACCTGTTTCATGAAGAATGCCGATCTATCCCGCCTCTGATGTAACTCCGCTCTGAAATTCCTTCTTTTTCCGTCTGTACTTTACAAAAAAAAAGTCTGGTTAGTTGATTGAATAGGTAAAGTGGGCTATAGAATAGCGCCTATCAGTCTTGGAAGGAGTCCATAACATGAAATCGTTAAGTCGACGAAATCGTGGAGCGTCTTATTTCAGGTGTAGCACCAACATCAGAATCGACTCTACTCTCCTTCAGGGCATTAGATCGAGGAGATGTTGTTGTGGGTCGAGATGCCGTATCGCTTATTCTTGCTTGGCCCAATGCCTTATCCTCTTTTTATTACTCTAACTCTTCTCCCGGCTCAAGTACTCATTTTCTCTTTCTTGGTTGTGCGAGTGCAGTTCCATCTGTCCATCCAGAAACCTATAGCGGAGCAGGTTTCGAATCCATGTGAAGAGGATCGATGTGAATTGAGTTGAGAGGAGTTGCAACACGCCCTGTGGTTTCTCCGTCTCCGAAAGAACCCGATGAGGCCAACTTCCCCATTCGAACGTCCAGGGAATGCAGGTAAACGTTCATCAGCACCGGTGAGATCGAGCTGCCCTGTGGTATACCCTAAATTTGGGCTAGCCCAATTCTTCCCATTCTTATCCAAAATGTCCGCAGGAAGGCGGAGACTAGATCATTATTTCCTTCGGATCCAAGGAAAAAAGAAAGCAACAATGTGGTAAAGGGTCATGCGGTATCGTATCAAAGCACGAGATCACATCGCTCTTTCTTTTGTACCCTAGCTAGTGAGCGCCAAGATCTCAGTCCAGCGAAAACGGAAAGCCAACCTCGTTTTGGCCGAAAGCCGTGAGACAAGTCATGAAAGTGCAAATCGAAAACCTTCTTCAAGAAACTCAAAACCATTGATTCTGAATTCCATCCATCCTAGAGTAATAGGTATTTTCAGAGTGACTCTTCCTTGCCGCTGAAAGAGATGCTGTTGAGACTTGAAGAAGAATTTTCAACGTTGTTGGAATGTTTCTAATGAGCCAGTGAGCTAGTCAGCTTGCTGTAGCGAGGCGTGACACTTTTTGTCGAGGAAATTGACAACACTTAAAGGGATCAGGCCTGCCAGAAGAATGAATGGGCCAGGACAGCATAAAGATTGACTAGTGCGCCCGCACCTTGGGACGAATCTTTACATGATATTTTAGAATACTTTGTTTAGTTTAGCATGTCTAGGGGATGAGGCATTGCTTCCGAAACGAAATCTCGCTACCTTGTCTCGCTTGAATAGCAATCGTCACCTGGTATAGTAAAGGGTGTCTACCTGCACAATGTGAGGATCTTTTCTTCGCGGGGGATTACTTGACTTTCCGAGTAGGCAATAGAAAAAGCTTAAATCATACCCTTTTCCAGAAGTCCTTAGCATGTACTTTCTTCACTTCGCCCATCTATCGATTTTCATACCGGGTTTCATCCTGTCTCGGATCTACTATCCCCTTTCATACAAAGCTGTTAGATGAAAATATCTTGCGCATTTCGAGTAAGGCGAGAAGCAATATCAAATTGTTACGGAATCACTTCTCCCTTTCCACCTTTGGTGGAAAGATATAAAGCTTCACCCGACTCCGAAGACAGAAAGTCTATATGAGAAGAACAAGCAGATATAACTAAAGAGACAAGGCGCAAACAAAGGCAAGAGAAGAAGGCACGAATAAGCCCAAGCCTCAACAAAATCAGCCTACTCCACGCTATACGTCTAACTTAAAGAAAGTGAAACAGGGGCGACAAAGCCGCTACGGCTACTATTCTTCGTGGCCTTTGTTCGCACTTACCCATCACGTTATTGTGTGGGCAGCAGCGGAACAGGTATACCCTGGACGGGTATTTGATGCGTATGGTCTATTAGGTGATGACATTGTTGTCGCTGATAAAGATGACCTTACCACCTGATGATTTCTTTAAAGACGCTGAAGGGGCCTCCCCGTTTATGGTAGAGAAGACCCTTTATTGGGCAGCACTCGATCTCACCGTCTTTGATGCTAACTACTTAGATAAGTGGTTTGATTCCTTCGGTCGGGATTTGGGGTATATACCACCATGTCTTCCTTCTGGTGCATCATATGTCTATAATGAGTATGGTGTAGTACTTTCGGAGTGGAGTGGTGTTGTATATTTCAAGTTTCCTCATTTACCACAAGTTGCAGATCGTTCATCTTTCCTTTCTTTAGGGGTAGTATGTATGGACTGGAAAACCATGCATAGTATTGTTTGTAGGTGGAATTCCTGTGATCAATATAATCTTGAGTCATAAGTCGAAATAGTGATTTTCTCTTTTCATCAATGGTCATCCTCCGGGTTACTCCTCCTTAAGTCTATAAGGAATGTAACCAACCTTGGTATTGAAGCCGGGTGCCCCCCTTCGCTTTCTACAGGATAGATCGCAAGTTTGTTGATCCGCAATCCCATCCGTTGAAGAGACACAATCCAGACTTTCTATGTCAGCCGCCGCCATTTGTCTCAATTAGCATCGACCCTCTTTCTAGAATCTGGCTCTTGCAGCTCTATGATCCGACCCTAAATATTCTCTTTTATTTCTTGATTATCCCCCTCGCTTTAAACGACTTCCGGAGTACAAGGGGCGCTGGTGTATAACCTTGTGAAATCCTTATGTTGCGGCTGAGCTCTTACGTTTCCTTCTAACGAAGGTCACGTGAAAGCAGATGAAAGCTCCACCTGAGGGTCTCCTCTCACAGGCCGATGGAGCCTTCTGGGCTACTCTCGAGATCTGTGAGCGGACCACTTTACGTTGTCACATGGTTCAGTATCGACAGTATCAACAATGGTACTTGAGGTATTCTGCTTAGTTAGAAATGGGGGTGATCCCCGCAGCTCTTCTCAATTCGGCAATGTTTCTAGCGCCTCCAATGATGAATTTCGGTTGGATCAATTTATGGATGACAGGATTAACGGTTACCCTATGACTTAGGTCTCTTCTCACACTCCCGCATGAAAACCTACCGCAAACGAACTCCCGCAAACTCCCTGACGGTCGAGCACTTCGTTCCTCTTCTTGTTCTATTGATCAAGTCAACGAAAAACGACTTGCAAGGTCTTGCTTATCGACAATCCCACTAAGGCACCTACCCATACCTATAAGCCAAGCAATTAATAAGAAAACGAAAGGTACCTTTGTAGTGGAGCTCAACGCTTAGAAGTGTTGAAGTAAAGCACCTTCTATTGAGGAACTACTCCTAGCAAGCTCTACTTGAGAAATGAATAACTCAACTCTTTGGTTGCTACTATTTGTGCTGAGCTAGAGCTTGGGCTACGTCAAGTTAAGCCGTTGCGCGATAGCAGTGAATCTTCAGAGATATGGAACTCCAAGCCGATCAACAGGTCTCTATTCCCAATGCAAGTTCAAGGACTTCTTGGTTCGTCAGATGCTTTACCGGACGACTTTGTTAGCGCTTCACTAATCATCGTAAAAGCCTTGTATTTCTACCAGATGAATTAGTGTCGAAGGATGTTTGCTGTCTCTCTGTACAGCGTGAAAGAGACTTCGCCATTCCTCATTTCTTCAAGAGAAAGCGAGAGTAGCTGATTGGGAGTATGAGTGAAGGAGCCTAAATCAACAGTTTCATTTCCCAGAGATGAAAAAATAGAAACTTTAGCCATTGATTCGAAATGGTGAGCTTTACCAACTCAGTGAGAAGTATTTGTAGCGGATAAGCAGTGCAGTGCTCTACCCACAAGTTACAACAAGTTTCAATGTAGGACTTCCCTTCCACGGCCATGGCCATCAATCCAGCATGAGCTGGAAGGCTATGTTTCCATCGGCACAGAACCATCATAAGCACAGGTCTCACATCTATATCGAGTAGGAGCCGGTGCATTGGATTTTCTAGGGTGAATGGTTTTCAGCTGATGTAGGATACCTTTGAATTTCTTCGAAGATGTTGTAAAAAGTCTTTGACTTGGAGTCAGAGTATTTTCCCATGAACATAGAATTCATTAGTACGCCTTAAGCCAATAAACATAACAAGAATGTGAATTCTCCGCAATCGAAAGAGAGAGACTTCAATCAGAATTGGTTTCAATCCTCTCCCTAACAAAAGAGCACAAAATGCCTTCTTCCCGAACTCGTAATCACTGTAAAAAAAGACCTAACCCTTGACAACTAGAGTGGAAATGGGCGGCTCATGTAGGGAATTTCTCTGTCCTCTCTTAGATTTTGGCTATCTATCATCAAAAAAAAAGAGGGCAGCGAGGCGTCATGTCACGACAGTAGCTTTCCGGTTTGCATCTCTGCTGCACAGTACAAAGCATTTCATTCTTGTTTCACTGTTGTGGCGTGAAAGAATTCGTCACTGGATCAAGGCTTCCATTCAATTCACCAAGGAAGAAGTGAAACACGCAGTTTGGTCTTGTGGGGTGGCCGGATGGTTTCTCATTCCAATTCTTTCGGGTGGGATATTCTCGAAGATGATGTAGTGGCATGGGTCATGGATTTCGAGAAGAACTCGACTTTTGTCAGAGGATCCAACTCGACGTTTCTTATCTCTGATCCCCCCTCTCACTTTGAAGGATTACCGGCCATGATCGGATGTCAATATGACGATTGTGACCAAAGTTGGATCTCGCGAGATTACAAAGAGTCATGAATACATTGATCGGTGGCAATCTGAATGCATTCCAGAAAGGGTGGGACCAATTGAAGGCCAGAGGCCGGAATGCGGTAGGGAGGAACCCTGCCATTTGGAACGGAATCCCATAGCTTGAATTACATCAAGCAGAAAATTCCAGTTCACCCGCTTTTTCGAAGTCTAATTTGATCAAGGCGAGATGGTTTTGACCTTCGTTTAGCGTCTGCAACTGTCTCATTTGCAATCTGAATGGAGTGGTTCCCTACCTCTCACTTCGTTCGAGCCCTGATAACTACCGCATGAAAACCTACCGCAAACGAACTCCGGTCGAGATCTTGAAACCGTAGGCCTTCAATTGGTCCCCCGGCTCAATCCGCTTTTGAATCTTCTGACTACCTCATTCCAGCCCTTGCGGAGTTGCATTGAATCCCCTACGGGTGGATAATCCAAGATAAAGGAATGGCTCCTTTTAGTCGCGCCTTGCAGCCTATGAGTTCTGCCATATCCTTTACTTGGGCCTCTGGAACATGAACTCCGATTTGTGAGGACTTCCCCAGATTTCTCTTCAGTCCCGACACCTGGTAGAAACAGTGGAGGATTCGGGTGATGTTGATGATATTCAGGCCTTCCCACTTGTCTCGGATTAAAGTATCGTCCGCATACTGGTTGTGTGTCACGCGGATACTTAGTTTCCCGATAGATGCACCCTTTATGATCCCCAAGCTTGCAGCGCTACTGAATTCCATCCACCCTTCAGCAGCCAATAATCAGAGGTAAGGCGCTATGTGAATTGCCGTGAGACTATTCTTCAAACCTTCAACCCCCGCGGGAGCGGAAGTGAGAAAAGCAGGTTTTTTTCATCTGCTAGCATTGTGGTTTGGAATCGATTCTTTAGCCCACCCTTTCTTTGAACCTTGTCAATGATTGAACAACAAGATATGAACTGAGTGCCATTTGATGAGTAACTGAGAACAAAGGAGAGGGATATGGAAAGAATGAAGTAATGAAAGAGGAAGTCATTGCTAGTAGTAACGACTTGTCACGATCCATTGGTTCATATAGAATCCATGTCCTAGGTGTATCAAAAAACATTCTTTTCGCTAAGCGTATATAATAAAATAGAGTGAAAGGGTCCACCCCGAAAGCAAGGGGATACTAACTAACTGCTGAGTCCTCTCCGAACCGCAGGAGATAGTTGCCCATCATACGGCTCACCAACTTCACTTGCCTATATGGGAGGCGCGCTCTGGGCAGGTTCGGATCACAACCAATACATGGCTCTACGAAGGTGGGTTAGGGTGGATGGTTGGAAGGTGAGATATGATTCTTTTCCTCTATTTCAACGATGAGAAATGCGAGTCTGTATTGTCTTTCACACTCCCTTCACACTCCCGCAAACCCCCCTACCGCAAACTCCCTGACGGTCGAGATCTTGAAACCGTCAGGGAGTTTGCGGTAGTTTTTTGGTCCATCCCCCTCTAAAAAAATGATAAAAAAAGGCCGTGTTGGCGCTAAACCATTGCCCAACGCTCTGCTAGGCACTGGACAGGGGTTAGCTTTGGTTATGTGTAGAGCTGGTGGTTTAGTAGGCACTTTTAGGCCCCTTCCCGGCAACAGGATTACTCCAGTGCTTCGGGTACTACGGACCCTCTGCCATCCATTGCAGCGGAGCCGTTTCATGAGCAGGGGGGCTAAGCACAGTTCTTTGAATTTGCGGAAATCCATGATTTTTTAGATATCCAAATAGAAATCGGATAGGATCTATCTTTCTATTCAACTAAAAAAAATGGATTGTTGTTGTTGCGTAGCAAGGCAAGAAGCCCCAAATCCTTGATTTGGCGAGGAAAGACTGCACTGCTTTGGGCTCAGGAAGCGAAGGGAATGAGCTCTCAAAACTGAACTACGTCCAGCCTCCACACTTCTTTTTCTCCGTGCCCGTTCCGCATGCGCTTCGCTTGGCTCTCCTCTTATTCTTGACGGTTCGGATGGACTTCGCCGTTCTTTCCCAACTCAAATGGAAAGGGTAGGAACTCAACAACGAGATGTCGATTCGTTTTCCGCCCCCAATGAGATGGGGAATTTTTCACCCCCTTCTTCTCAGGCAAAACCTACATACCCGATAGCTAACCCCCCTACCGCATTCCGGCCGGTCCCTGACGGTCGAGATCTTGAAACCTACGGCCTTCAATTGGTTCCTCTCCCTAACGGTCGAGCTCCAACATACCCTACTGCATTCCGGACTCTGGCCTTCAATTGGTCCGTAGGCCGGTCCCTAACGGTCGAGCGTCTTCTTTCCTCTCACTTCGTTCGAGATCAAACCAACCTCAACCTAACGGTCGAGCACAGACAGAACTCGACTGAAATGAAAGAAGAGGGTTCCAAACCTCCGGCCTTCGGTCCATCCTTCATCTTTCTGAATCGATACCCGGCCCGGCTCGCGTCGTTCCAACAACCGGCGGGGAGCACCTCAGTATACGATCGCGCGCAATTACAGGGAGTCCTAAACAGGCCAACTTCAATTCACCAAACCAAGGTTCATCTCGTGTAGTGATTGTGGACTCGTACAAGGATATTGAGTAGACGGTTGATGTATCAGACTCGAGCCTATCTTTCGTAGCATGCATTCCCATCCGTGTCGCAACAGATTCGGTAAGCTACGTGTCCGGTGCACGGAGAACTGCCTTCGGTCCCCCAAACTGACTTACTCGTGGCAACCTTCCGGCCGCCCAACGACTTATAACGCTAGTCACTACTCCCACTAGGGCTAGGAAGTAAGCCCCACAACCCAAAGCGGCGAAAAACAAATAGAATTTGCTACAAAAGCCGGCTAACGGGGGTATTCCTATGTATGAGAACATAGTCATGGAGAAGGTAATAGCTAAAATAGGATTCATTTTGGCTAGAGCGCCCAAATCCGCTATATATTTCACACGGGTTTGCCGTAATGCTGAAACTATGGCGAATGCTGCAATCGTCATTGATGCATAAATAAAGATACCAATTAGTAATGATTGAATTCCTTCTATGGTTCCACATGAGAAACCTGTACGAATATAACCTACATGTCCAATAGAACTATGAGCTAGAAGTCTTTTCACTTTCGTTTGGGCCATGGCGGCCAGTGCTCCTAAGATCATAGAAGCAATGCTGCAGAAAAAGAAGATTTGTTGCAATGTTGCTCCATAAGAACCATAAATAAAAAGACGTGAAATATTAGCAAAAATGGAGATTTTTGGCGCAATAGAAAGGAATGCTGTAACCGGGGTGGGTGAACCCTCATAGATATCAGGTGCCCACATATATAGAGTCAAAAGAGATATTGAGTCCGAAGGGGAGGGGGGTTTTTTTCTTCGGGGCTCGAGAGATGGAATAGATAGGACCCCACAAGTTTCGAATTCGCCGCTGGGGAATTCATTCACACGAAAGGGAACGAGGAATTCTCAACGAAAAAAGTGCTCTCTGAACCGAACGTGAAAGTCGTTTTCCATCAGACGGCTGTTCCCGTAACTCTACTCTCGACTTGGATTATATATCCAAACAAAAAGTCCGCTCTCGGCCATTCCCCACGCTGCCTAGCAGAGGATGGATGGTTTGAAGACGCTCGACTGAAAGGAACGAAGTGATCGACCGGGTTTAAAGAGCTCTTTAGTTAGGGATCGGCCTACGGTTTCAAGATCTCGACCGTCAGAGAGAGGACGGAATGCGGTAGGGGGGTTAGAAGTGGATTCTCTCTTTTTTTTGTAGTAGATGCCGAACCTGCTGTGCCCCATTGACGTTGAAGGGGGCGGGCGCAGCAGATACATGGACCCCTTCCTTTCTGTTGTTGCCAGCACTTTCCCGTGCCGAGCCGGAATCTTGTAAAGTGCTGGCAAAGCCCGAAGGCTGCTGGTTCGGGGGGTACAGTACTAAAGGTCCTCGGACTTCCAGGCGGTTTTTCTTTTGGGCAGCTGTTCACCGTTGGATCTCGCCAATACAGCCCCCTATAGTTTTCGTTACCGAGATATCTTTTTTTCATCTTTCCCAGGGATTTTTTGGGTAATCTGCTCCCATGCAGCGTCAAATCAGAAAACAACCATCCATCCTTGTCGCTCTTCTTTCCTTGCGAGCAGGAAGCACACCAGCTGCGTGCGTTGCGTGATTCTACTGTGTTTTTTGCACTTGACTGGATGGACAGTTGACCGGAAGATCACTTCGATTCGCCCGGCCTGCGGGCGGGCTAGGGCTTATCTTGTGTGACAAGACTACAGAGCGAGTGACTCCACTAGGCGGGCTGCTGTGTGACAAGACTACAGAGAAAGCGACGCTTTCGTGTAACATGCTATGGTCTCAACGCCCTTACGAGGTAGTGATGAGTTTCACGCGCTCGTTGCCCGGCCCGGCTAGGAAGATTGGCCGCAATCTGAGCGGTACCACCCACCCTACCCTACCACCTATAGGCGTCCGTCCGGCCTACAGCCGCCCGAAAAGGAACTGCAGTGATCTTGAATAGGAATCCTACAGCGAGAAAAAGAATCCCCAAAAAAATACCACTAGATTGAGCACCAGTGATTTCGTATCCGGTCAAAATCTTGGCTAATTGATCGAAGTGGGTAGCTCCAGTAGACCCATAGATCATGGAACAAATAGGGTGGGTAGGCCCAACACACTACACGTATAGACGCGAACCCCCCAAAAACCGTACGTGCGATTCTCACCGCATACGGCTCGCACAAAGACTCCTAAATCCTTCACAGCGTCCACCTGCTATGTGTTTAGCGGAGAAGCGAGTATAAACAAACCATCCATCGCGCGTTGTCTGACTCCCGCATTCCGGCCTCTGGCCTTCAATTGGTCCCTCTCTCCAATCCTCGATCAAACTTGCGCTCCCCAGGCGCTATTCAATGGGGGGTCTTTCCTTCGCCTATCTAAACTATCGGCTTGGCACACAGTGAAGGCAGCATGGTTGGAAGGGTTTAGAGACGACTACATAAGCTAAAAGACTACAAGACAAGCCGGGCTTCTATTCTCGTTGGGATTGTAACTAGATAGGGAATCTATAGATCGTAGTAGTTCGCCAACCTCTAACACTAACATACGATACAATTTCACTTCACGACACGGCCAAAAAAAAGAAAGAGCCAGAACTCCGTCCATCCTTGCTACGCTGACGAATGCCTCTTTTCTCTTCTCTGAAGTCTACTCTACAGAAGTGGGAGAGGCAGGATTCGAACCTACGTAGAAAAACTTCAACAGATTTACAGTCTGTCGCTTTTGACCACTCGGCCACTCTCCCCTTCCCCGGCTATTACCCGCAATGGGTTCTAATTCGTTGAAGGGGGCGGCGCTCTGAACAAAAAAAAGCAACTTGATTATCTTACTTCAACTACTCGCTGAAAGTACTACGCTCGTTGTCACACTACCTTCACACTACCGCATTCCGGCCTCTGGCCAGAATGCAGTAGGGGGGTTAGCTATCGGGTATGAAGAGGATGGACGGAGTTCTGAAAAGCGATCCAAAATCTCCCCAAGTAGGATTCGAACCTACGACCAATCGGTTAACAGCCGACCGCTCTACCACTGAGCTACTGAGGAACAACGGACTTAGGGAAGCCGACTCTCGTTCTTTGGACCAACCTAATGACAAAAAAAAAGGAGCTATGATATGAACATTGCTTCACATACACCGGGAAAAAAGGTTACGATAGCAAGCCCCTCCCCTTTTTTTTCTCAAACAAAGTCAACTTTCTCGCTTCTTAGTCAAGCTTTGAAGCCCCACTGTTGGGATATTTTCAGAAGCGCTGGTTGCAACACGCTCTATACAAGTAGGGGCTGGTCTCGATCTCGTCTCAAAACAGGAGAAACCGCTACATGGAAATGAAGCGAGTCAAGAAGAACGAGATGAAACAACGGAGTAGAAAGAGTAACAATTCGAAAGTTTAGAAGCGAGTAACAAATTGGTTGGATTCTTTCTCCCCCATTTCGCATTTTTTTGATTGAAAGAGAATAAGCGTTATCCCTTGAGTAAAGGGAGGGTTTGTAGCTGTGATTCGGGCGGTTGGTGGCCCCGGGTCCTTGCCGCTGCATGAGTGGTAGCTCAAAACTCCTCCGACACGAGTCCTAGCGGTCCGTTTGTTTCCCGGCTTCGCTTGCGCGAGCACTTCAGATTGGTTTCATTCATCCCCAACCCACATGAATGGACTATTCAGGGGTCAGTCAAGCGGTTCGGGCTTTAGGTCGGTTCCCGTTCGCCTACCACCCTCACAGTCCATTAGTAGGTAGGGTGGTCAACTTAGAGGCGCCCGCCTCTTCTTCAGACGTGTTCTCGACAACCTGGCGGTTTTTAGGTCTCCGCTTTTGGGTTGGGGGCGGGAGTGCTTGGTTGCTGGGGTTTCCTTTTCCTAAACCTATTCGGCAACAGAACAAGCGTCCATCCTCTCTTCTCTTCACTTCGCGCTATGGTTTTGCCCTCTCACACTCCCGCATTCCGGCCTCTGGCCTTCAATTGGTCCATAGCGCCTTGGTCTAACATTTTGTTATGAACTGGCTGGACAAAGATGAATTGAAAGATGGATGGTTTGAAGAGCTCGACCGTTAGTACGAGGGACCCATTGAAGGCCGGAGGCACGAAGTACTCTCCCTATCGGTCGCGTTCCTACGGCCGGAATGCGGGAGTGTGACGGGCTCGACCGAGAGGTAGGGAGAACTCGACCGAAAGGGACCGGCCTACGGTTTCAAGATCTCGACCGGAGTTCGAAAGTGAGACCTATGCGCTTGAAAGAAGTTCTGTGCAGCTCACCACTCCTTGAGGCCAAGGACGGGGTCGAACCGTCATTCCAGGATTTGCAGTCCGATACATTTCCATTATGTTACCTAGCCAAACCCCTCGTGTGCCAAAGTCAAACGGTTGTTCTTCCTTCTCTGCTTCCCCTCTACATATGCGGCGGCGGGTTACCTTTTCACTACTCGCTTTAAGTATTCCGCTTCTTCCTCTAAGAATTCCGAAAGACTTGGCGGTCCAACCAAGAAAAAAAAAGCATGGGAGCCCTTGACCATAAGTAAGCATAGGTTCTCTGATTCTCTTACGATACGATATTTCTAGTTGGATGAAAAGAGAGCTCCACAACGTGACAGAGGGGCGACCAAGGGGAGCGGAGAACACCACCGACATCGGCTTTATGCCTCTGCATGGACTCTCTATCGGCTCTCGCATCCTGTCGTGGGAGCGCCCTTTCCTTTCTCCAGAACCAACATACCCGACCTTCACACTACCGCTTCATGACTCCCGCATGAAAACCTACCGCAAACGCACTCCCGCATTCTTTCCTACCGCATTCCGGCCGGTCCCTAACTAAAGAGCTTCTTCAAACCGTAGGCCTTCAATGGGTCCATCCATCCTGCTGCTGCCGAAACCTTGCCCCCATTCGAAATGGTGACGGAATCCGGACATCAAAGGGTCTATACATGGGGTGCGGGTTTTGCTACCCTCCAAAAATATAGCTCATACACCTTCAGTCGTCGGCAATCGACTGTTAGGATTAGGGCAGTTAGCGCCTTCCGTCGTCAATTTCGGCTAAATGACGATTGGGAAGTGGTTGTCCCAGATGGGCATGACCGTCCTTATGCTCCCCCTAGAACGACGCAGAAGCTATTCTCCTGGTATCGTCCATCAGGCAAACATAGGAGCATATAGCCCAACTCACGAGGGTTTTGTCTAAACCATTCACAAACCATGTCAACTGATTTGAAAGATAAGGTTTGAACCTCACCTCGATACTTCCAAAGGTTCATCACCGATGGAAGTTCCAATAGCTCGTTAATCAGATGAACCAGATTACCCCTCACTCGAAATAAGATTCGACTTTTAGCCAATCAGCAAGATAGGACCGGTCCGTTCTGACAACTCTAACGTGTTCCAAAAGGCTCCCCGTTGAGCATCACCAAACAAATTCTTAGGTGGGACTTTATCATGTGATGGAGCAGTTGTTCGGGTCAGTGTTCGTGGGCAGAGTTCGCAAAGAGATTCCGAGTAAAAGGTATCTCTTTGCTTGTCTCTATCAAGAACCTTTTCGGTTCCCCTCACTCATGAATGGACTCTTTCTGTCCGACCTTTTGGTATGTTAGCAGCCCACTGCTTTTTTTATGCTTTAACTACTCAAAGGGACACGGTAGATCACTCATAGAACGCGGAATCCGGATCGGGGAGAGAGTCCTTTAAGTCAAAGTAGAATCCAATGGGTCTTGTTAGCGCTCTAACCTCACTCACAAGCAGGAAAGCTCCAAACACCCTCTTCTATCGATCAGGAACGAGTGAAATGTGTTGGGTTTATTTTCACCTGCAAAATCTTATTCACAGTTCTCTCGTTTCTATACTCGCTCCATTTGATTCCGCTCGTTCCATTCATTTTTTTCTTTTTTTGTTTTTCTGTTTAAAGTGTAAGACAACAAGAAAGAAGAGTCAAACTGCTAAAGGAACTCTTAAGAAACACTAGCTAAAAGACTCATACCTTCTTCCTTAACTCGTAACTAATACGGTCGAGCTTCATAGGAGGGAGGTGAAGGATAAAAATGGTTTGAACTTCTATACTAAGACGGAGGAGCAAGATTGGCTGCGGAGGGCAAACATCGGAGATGTAATTAATAGTAGCATGAAACTCTATCTAGCGAACGTGCTCTCTAAAGGGGGATTTTTGATTAGATATACAATGTGTTGTGGTGGAAGAAGAGTTTTGGTTGAATTCCATAAGATGATCGTAATAGAGCAATGACAATAGGCGAACTGTGGATAAAGGAATGGTTTGTGTGGCTAAAGAAAGGTGAGGATGCTTCAGCAGAGCAGCACAGAATCTGGTATGGATCAGAATAATGGGGGCTGGGTATATGGATTGGTTATGTATGGATGATGAGATTCCTTTGATACAGAGCCAAGTCCAATAGACTTATTGGAGGGTCCCATTGGCGTGCATCCAGTAGGAATTGAACCTACGAATTCGCCAATTAGGAGTTGGGTAAACCGTAAGGTAACCTTTAGGGAAATAAGGTCGTTTTTTCCTGCTCTGAAGAGAGACCTTGAGGGGGAACTGCTGACCTAAGCAACTTGTGGTCTTATTTAGACCGAACTATTCCCACCTAAACATAAATAGCTTAGAGAGTAGAACAGTGAAATGTTCGCATCCAAGTCGTTATTCCTTAATGAGAAGAGGCCTAAAGAGAGAGTTCTGTCACGTCTCTATGTCGACCAAGGTTATTTGTCTAATAGAAAGCGTTCTCCCGCAGCTGTTGAAGTTTTTATATCGAAAACCTCATATGAATATGTGTGTTTGGTGATTTGTGTCTTGGGTCGTCGATTTCTCGAAGGAGACTTTGAATGTGGGCTTTGGAGGTGCCCATGTTACTAGGGTGTCTCCCCTGTGCTTCTCTTTTGTAAGATTTCGCATGGACGGCTTGATTCCTTATTCAGATTCCGAACTGGTATGTTGAGGTCGTATCTTTCCTTTTCTTGAGGCTGTAAGGTCTCTCGAGCCTTTCATTTTTTTATCGAGTTATAAAAGGATACTACCTCTTTCCTGCGTGTAGCATTACCTTAACATCATACCAGGTCTGTTCTCTTACCTTATAAGTCTAATAAAATCAAAAAAACCTAGTATAGTACCAGAGTAACAGGTTGGCCCTATATCAGTCGTAGATCAGTGAGTGAAATTCGATATTGCAAGTGCAAGCAACAATTGACCGTGATCCTATTCTTGTTACCGGCCAAACAAAGTTCACTTTGTTTCAACCAATCGAGATGAAAGCTGTGGACAAAGCGGCATTCTATAGACAGATCCCCGACAAGTGATAAGACTATGACAAGGCCACCACTGCAACTAGCGGCATAGGCTCACCTACACGGACATATTTTATGATTAGCCGCTATTGCCCAAAGCCCTGTCAACCCAGACTTTGTGGGCAGGGAAGCAAAGCTAAGGAAAAGCTCTCTTGCTGATAGTTGAGCTCATTGAAACCACTGGAAATGAATCCAAGTGCTGGTGAATTTCACATAGAATACAAATAGATAAGTCATTAAACAAGAACCAGTGGAAAGGGGTTATCTTGTCTATCTCCTCCCTATTACCCTCATGTTTTTTCTTAAGTATTCCCACCTCTTCTTTGAATGCGAGTCTCCCCGGAGACTATCCAACGATCGTTGATACTGGAAATCGCTTTTGTGCCCTCTCATGATATGATCTAAACGAGTCGCACATACACCCGAGTACATGTTCCTCAGATGCAAAAAACAAAGAAGGGGGCAAACCACTAGCAACTCAGAATAAAGGATGAACTAAAAGAGAAAGATGCTGGACGAGGTGGTGAAACTCCTTTTCGATATTTAGCAGTACTTTCGTGTAGTGAGACCCGACTCGGAAGAGGCAAAGGTCACAATGGCGATCATGTACCTCACAGGTGATGCCAAGCAATGGTGGCGCACAAAGTACGCTGAGATGCAAGGGTGGCCAGTGCTCGATCGACTGTGACTTGCCTTGCAACTCTTATTAGTAGTGGATTAGTGGCAGGAACATTGCCTAAAGATTTCCTACCCGTCTTCTTTTTCATTCGATACTGAAAGTAAGTAAGAGTCTTTGATTTGGTGACCATCCCATCCTTTATCGGAAAAGGAAAAATATGAGCGAGCAGGCTTGTCTCGTATGATCATAGTTCGAATAGCTCGGCATTAGACCGAAAAACTTCACTCGTTGGTGTGTGCAGTAGAATCGGTGTTCCTAGACAGCTTTCGCGGAGCGGTGTACGCCTATAAGTTTAAGTAAACGATTCTGCTAACGTTATTGTACTCACTCGAGGAACCACCTGGCACCAGGACGAGTCAGATCTTCCAACCTTCTCTTTTGTATAAGCCTGGAACATCACAAATTCTATATTTTCTCTTTTTTCAGAGGGTCCTAGCCAAGTCAAGCATTCCAATTAAATGAATGTGCTTGCGTACTCTTCTATTCATTCCTGCGGGATTCATTTCATTTTCTTTTTGTCTGCTAAGAGAATGATTCTTCCTCACTGCTTGCATTCGATGCATGAATCCCATTCTGGGCTATCAGACCCCTTGCTATTGATTCTATTGCGCAAAGAAGCCTAGTTGTCCTAAGAGCGGATTCAAAGAAAATTCTCTAGCCAACCTGTAAGCAAGAGATCTTTTATTAGCACCAAGCTCTCTTCTTCTTATATTAAGTAAGTAGCGGCCGACATATTTATAAAATAAGCGCGGGGTTCAACTTCCAGACACGACTACCAGCATTTGATCGATTCTCCAACTTCCGGCACTATCCTCTACGCGGCATATTTTAGTGCAAGCAAGCTGCTATTCCATTGCTGTTCTCTCTTTCCTGTGCTCGCTAACTTTTTCATCCGTGATAATTGACTAAACTCTGTCAGGTGCTATCTACGAACACCAAAAGCTTCGGAGACTGTATCCGATTTAGCATTTAGTGGCAAAACCCCCTCTCGGGCGATCTTCTTATACGGACTTTTTTTCCCGTAAATAATATCTGACTTATCGGCAAAGACCTACTCCAGATAGGTTGAGGAGGCATAAGTCAATGATGATGGCATCGAATGCCTCTTTGAAAGGAAAGAAAAAGCTCTTGTCGCTATTATTGAATCAATAGTTAACCTAAACATAGAGTAGGCTGCTTGAAAAAAAGCTCTAAGCCTTTCTCCCCCGGGCTCACTTTTTTCTTAATTACCTTATTCATGAACCTTTTACCCATAAACTACGGGGTTATGTCCTATCCCCCACGGTTATGCCCGATTTCAATTGAGGAGAATGATTGGACCTAACCCTTTATACAATACAGGCTTGCTTCTTTTCCTAAAAGCAAGGGCTAGTTTGAAAAACCTAGACTCCCATGGCTCGCTTGGAAAACGTTCGTACGTTGCTAACCTCTTATTCTCCTCCTACCCTTGAACTCTTCTTGAATCGAGGCAATTTCAGATTGGCTCAGCTAGGGCTGTTCCTCTCTCCGATGGATGAGCGGAGAATAGCATTCTGATATGATTTCTTAAGAAAACCTCAGTGGGGCGTGCCCCAATCATAACCAAGCGGGCCCAATGAGAAGAGACCCACCCTCCCACTCTCTCTCATTTATTCAGCGAAAAAAACTACAGAACGGGGGCCCTTCCGTTCCGAGGTAGCGAATCTACTTTTTTATGTTTTCTGGGGGATCCCTTGCATGACCAAGTCCAAATTGGAACATACTTGTATTGTCAATATGCAGAAAATCGAAATTCATTTTTATTCATTCCTATTCCAATATTGAATATTCTTTCGGAGCCTTTTAGCACAACTTGCGGATTTTCCCTGTTCGTTTAAAGCGGAAAGCATCCTTTGGAGATCTTCCAAGGAAGACTCCCGATCTTTTTGTCGTCCGTTAAAGAATTTCTCTCGAATTACTTTAGTCAATTCCCATTCATCGTCGGGATAAAGACATTTCATTTTGGCGATGATTTCGTTTTTTAACGAAAAGTGGTTAATAGCTATATTTTTGAATCCAGCTTGCTGCTCTGCGTTGAACTCGTTTAGTGGCTTTCGAATGGAGTTTTCACTAATTACGTTTTGAAGTTCTTCCTTAGGAAGTCGATTTTTTAGAGAAACCATTTCGTTCAGCTCAAGTTCAACGTTGAGAAAATGTATGTTTGGAATGAGAATCCGTTGTTCATAGAGTATGGAGGGAAGTTCATTTAGATTAGGATGTAAGCCCCCCTGCGGCGTTCCTGGTGGGCCTAAGCGAAATTCCAGATCTAATGGTTTGGCAGCTCCACCTGCTCCTTCATTGAAAAGAAGTATCAGATGAGGATTGGTTGCGCCATTAATCAAATAGGAAAAAGAGAATCCAAAGTAAAGGGGGCCAAAAGTGAAAAGCTGCAGGGCCTCACACAGCACAGAAAAAAGAAAAAATGGATAGACCCAGAACAAAACGGACAAGAAAACGTCCGAAAAAACCGAGGGGCAAAAATACAATAAGTAGATACATAATTTCGAGTGGGATTCTCAAGGCAATGTTCAACGCGCTGACTCCTCCTTTTCTTATCCTTTACAACCATAGCTCTGAATTCCATTCATCCTCTTTCTCTATCTACATTGAATATCACCTGTGGACAGCGAACAAAAAGATGCTACACTGAGAAAGCAATCCAATCAGGGTCGAACGAAGTGGTCTAGTTCTGTTAGGTTCTTAGTAGCAATCGGCGACCTTTTCTTCTTTTACTTCACATAGCTTTTCGTCTCTTTGATAGCAGGAAGTTCTCCAAAAGTATGAAAAGCTGGAGGACTTTGTACCATCCATTCCAGTGTGGTTGGATTCTGTTCAACAGCCCAAGGACTTGGAGCACATCTTTTGTTCTTTCCACTGCTTGAAGTGATTGTTACGACCACGAAGAAACGACAAATCCCAACTACGGATATAGTAGAGCCAAAACTGCTAAGGGCATTCCATCCCGCGTAAGCATCTGGATAATCTGGAATCCGACGTGGCATACCCGAAAGCCCTAAGAAATGCATAGGAAAGAAGGTCAGATTCACCCCGAAAAAAGTGATCCAAAAATGGATTTGACCTAAAGTTTCAGGGTATGTCCGACCAAAGATTTTACCTACCCAATAGTGAAATCCTGCAAATAAAGCAAAAACGGCTCCCATAGAAAGTACATAATGGAAATGTGCAACCACATAATAAGTATCATGTAAAGCAATGTCTAGCCCAGAATTTGCCAGAACTATTCCCGTGAGTCCTCCTATGGTGAACAAAAAGATGAACCCTACAGCAAATAAC
Organism: Utricularia gibba; assembly: GCA_002189035.1. NCBI lineage: Eukaryota > Viridiplantae > Streptophyta > Magnoliopsida > Lamiales > Lentibulariaceae > Utricularia > Utricularia gibba. Next base: position 183,914 of record NEEC01000028.1, read on the forward strand.
ATGGGTGTTTTGTATTGTATCGAACCCCCCCACATGGTAGCGATCCAACTAAAGATTTTGATTCCAGTGGGGACAGCTATGATCATGGTAGCTGCGGTGAAGTAGGCACGGGTATCAACGTCTAAGCCCACAGTAAACATATGATGAGCCCAAACAAGAAATCCAAGGACGCCTATACTGATCATGGCATAAACCATGCCTAGATACCCGAAAACCGGTTTTCCCGAAAAAGTCGAAACGATATGACTTATGATACCGGATCCAGGCAGAATGAGAATATAAACTTCAGGGTGCTCCTCTCTTCTACTAATAGAAGCGGATGAATAGAAGAAAGGTGGACTATATCATCAACTTATTCCATTTGTCTAGGAAAGCTACCCATGCTTTATGGTGAATACTGTCAGGTTGAAATGCTTTAAGATCGTAAAGACTGTAATATTCCTCAATAAGGAAGAATCGTCGTGATTTATGACTTCGGAAAGTACTAGATTTAAAGTAATCTAGCATCATGATAACATCTTTTCGACTTTGTACAGACCATTGATAGTAACCATTTAGACTACTATCAAAGTAGATATTTCCTCCAAATACTACCTTAAAAGACTCTACATCTTGTAGATGTTTATTAGTGACTCGAATACTAAGTTGAGGTAGTTGATGCTTCATAGCGATACAAATGGTACCATCAGCATCAAAGAATCCTGCAAACCAATTTGATTGAGCATCTAGTGGTTTAGGTAGAATGACTTGGATATCATGTACTTGACAAACACGATGGAGTTGAAGTAGTCGTGCTGAATGTCGAACATGACCATTAATACAATTCATTAGTTGTTTCATACCAAGTTTATGTTGTAGTCTATAACGAGTTGCTTTAGCACCTGATCGCATTTTCATACTTCCACCAAGCATATGTTGGATATATCGTAGTAGTGGTAGATCTTCAAGTCCCATTGTAATTTCAAGAGTTGTATATCCTTGTTTACTCACTTTCATAGTTCCATCACCATCGATAATTCCAGCTAGCCACTCACAGAAGGGGTTTGAAGTTGTTGCGCGTGTAGTCTCTGAGGTTCCTACTAGACTGCTTTTATGTCGTTGGTTACCTGCTGATTGTGTCTTAGATACTCCATTTTTACTAGATCGGGGAAATACTAGAAAACCACTTATGAACATAGTAGGAGTACCATGTAGCAGACAGTCCCAGCATATAGCGCAATGCGTATTCAGATTGGAATCTGAAAAGGGCCATAACAAACCGAAGAACCGAAAGAGATGCTGGTATAATATTGGGTCTCCCCCTCCAGCAGGATCAAAAAAGGTTGTATTAAAGTTTCGATCAGTTAATAACATGGTAATTGCCCCTGCCAGTACCGGAAGTGATAATAAAAGTGGGAATGCTGTCACTAGAACGGACCAAACAAATAGGGGTGATCTATGCATAGTCATTCCAGGTCCACGCATGTTGGAGATAGTTGTTATAAAATTGATAGAACCTAAAATGGATGAAACACCAGATAGATGAAGACTAGAAATTGCTAAATCTACTGCTCCTCCAGAATGGCTGGTAATACCACTTAAGGGCGGATAGACCGTCCACCCTGTTCCGCTACCCACTTCAACTAAGGCTGAGCAACATAGGAGCAAGAGACTTGGTGGTAACAACCAGAATGAAATATTATTTAATCGTGGAAATGCCATGTCAGGCGCACCTATCAGAATCGGAACAGACCAATTACCAAATCCACCTATCATCGCCGGCATAACCATAAAAAAGATCATTAAAAAGGCGTGAGCCGTTATTAAAACATTATAAAGTTGATGATTCCCACCAAGAATTTGATCGCCGGGTCGTGCTAATTCCATACGAATCAGTACTGAAAAGCATGTGCCCATCACTCCTGCAATGGCACCGAAGATGAAATATAGAGTCCCTATATCTTTGTGGTTAGTGGAGAACAGCCATCGGACCAGATTTGTCATAAAATGGAGATTCTTTCGTTCCTTATCAGAGAGGGGCCCCGGGGCTTATTTATTGAAAAAGGGGGAGGGGGCGGCGCTATTTGCCCTTGATTGATGGGACATTTGGATCCTCTTTCTTTTCCTCTCACCCTCCGGAAAGGCGCAAGGATCGGATCTGACTTCGAAGCAATCTCTGGAGTTTTCCCTTATCCGAACGGGTCTTGCAAGAAAATACAATTTCATATTGAGCTCCAAATATACGCTATTGGGATGGGATGGCTCCTACTAGCCCCCCCTAAGAACCGCACGTGCGAGTTCCCCCGCATACGGCTCAAGTGGCGGAGGCCTTTCCTTCGCGTTTGGTAAGCGCTTCGCTGTAGCCAAGCTTCGACCGCGACTGCTCGTCGCTTCTGGCCGCCTTATTCCGTCACCCGAGATCCAAGTCAGCACCGGCAAAGATCTCTTGATTCCTCGCGGCTTAGAATTGGAATCTTGCCTATCTCACCCCCAGTTTAAGGTAAGCTTCCAAAGCTCCTTCCTTTAGGGTGAGACTTCGCTTTTTGGATCGTCTTCTGCCCAATGCGGTATCCCCGTTTTTTGGTTCCCATTGGGTTTACCTTGTTCACAGGTCGACCCCATGGCAGCAATCAAAGGCGATCTTGTGCTATACTCCGGTGATCTCTTTCCTACCGAGGCACGCAAACTCCCATCGTGTCCCAGATCACATTCCGTGAATGGAAAGGGGAAGCCTACTAAAGAGCACCCCCCTACCGCATTCCGGCCTCTGGCCTTCAATGGGTCCCTCCGGCGATAGTACGAGGAATTCAATTGGTCCATCCTCTCTACAATCGGTGCGGTTTTACGAAGCGTCTAAGCACAGTTCACTCACGTTGATCAATCAAGAGGTTTGCCGCCACTCCAACAGGCGCGTCACCATTGCCATACACTTCTTGCATTCTTTCCCACGCTTCATACCTCCTCTTTCTTCTTAAGGTAAAGGGCCTGGCATGGTGGGGTAGGAGCATCCAGTCGGCAATATTTTAGCCTTGACCAAGAAGTCTTATGTCCTCCGAGTCGCACGGCGTTTTAACCGAAAGAACTTCTTGCGCAATTCATGCGTTTCTGTTATCCAAAATTCTCTCTTCATTTTCATTTCAAATTGTTCTCTGGACTTTTTATCAATATGAGGTGATCGTAACACAGTATAGTTGACTCGTGATGAAGGCAATCCAATCTGCCTTGTGTAAGGCGGAAGCCCCCAAAAAAGGTTTTCCAAAAATGGGTGATTCACATATTGAATTACTATGCCTATCTTTGTGGTAGATTCTTGTCGTTTCATTTCCTTACTTCTTATTTCACATTCTTCAAGACTGGTTCAGAACGCCGCATCATCTCCTTCCGTCATTAGGTTTCTCAATTCGCTTTTCCTATTCACTAGTACACTGCGCTAACCAACGCCCCTTTACAAGTAAGGGAAAACGCTAGCGCGCTTGCTAGCGTTTGTTATCCCCTACTTGATTTCTAGTTGAGGAACGAAGTGCTCGACCGTGGCGGGACCGGCCGGAATGCGGTAGGGTATGAAGAGGAATGCGGTAGTTATCAGGGCTCGAACGAAGTGAGAGGAGAGGAAAGGAGCCGTGAAGGATCCGAAGGCAACTCAATTGAATCGATCCTGTGGAAAAAGCGCAACGGCTGATGAAAAGCCAGCAACTTGTGTTGAGTAGGTTGCAAAACGCCTTTTCTTCAGCTTAGGTTGAGTAAGATAGATGCAACACGCCCTATACATGGGGCTGATGTACTCCACTCGTTATCACTAAACGATGAAGCCTGGAGCGGAAGGAGGGACTTGAACCCTCAACCTCAGCCTTGGCAAGGCTATGCTCTACCATTAAGCTATTTCCGCCAGCTACGGTAGTGGCGAAGCACTACTGAGCAATTCACGTATCACAACATACGGATGACTTCTGTTTTTCCGACGGACCACTGTCTTGACCTCCGATCGAGCTACGAACACGAATAGGTAGGCGTGTGGGGGGGAGAGGGGCTGCCTTTTCCATCAAGTTACGGCCGCTCTGTGCCGCTATTGGTGCGAGTTGGTTGGAGTCTTGGTCTCGAGTCAAGCTGGGGCCTCATTTCATTCTCGTAAGGGGAACTCCATGCAATTCACATAGCGCCTGAACAACGCGCGTTGAACATTGCCCATCCACCCTCGCTGCGGCGGCATCTGTCTTTGTTGTTATTAGTTGTCATTTCCAAAGACGGCACCTCTTATTCTACGAGAATCCAAACCTCCACGAGTCTGCTCGGAACCGGTCGATTCCTAAGCCACTCGTTCTCCCTCTCGGGAGGCCTTTGCCAGCCACTAGAACAAGTAAGAGTACAATGAATGAACAACAAGAACCGCAGATTTAGACCGGATCCAACACGGCCTTTGTGTCTGGCTATGTAGATGTGCATACAACAAGAAGGGACGCGCGTTGTCTAACTACCAAAAAACTACCGCATTCCGGCCTGTCCCGCCACTAAAGAGCATCTTCAAACCTCCGGCGATAGGGAGAGGTCTTCGAACATCCAGCCTCACGAACTTCTTACAGGGGCTGTACTATATAGGAATTCTAGAGTGTTTGGATCACGTGTCAGATTTCGTTGTTGTAATGTCTACGGTCAATGTGTCTATGGCTTTTATGTGCAAATTCTTGTTGAACACATGAAAATAAAAGGCCATGCAAAGAAATGGTTCCGTAGCCTACCCACTGAATCCTTTTTTTTCTTTGGAACAGCCCGGCTAAGCATGCAGTTAACGTTGGACCGCGCACAACTCCATCGTCTGCACAAAGGGCCGGAGGAATCTCTCTGGCTTTTTATTGAGAGGGTGGACGTAGTTCAGATTCAGTTGGTGTAGAATTGACTGTCCAGGATCGTATTCCGCTCTGAAGTGAAGGAAGTGATCGGGGGATGCTAGTTTACACGGTCGTTGTCTCGTAATCCTCCGAAGAATTTTGTTTGGCGAGAAGAGGAAACATTTAGTGCTTGGGATCACACTCCACCGAGAGGCACGGTGATTCAAAGAAAAGAAGCGAAGTCTCCCAAAGATTATTCCAGGCGAAAACGCAGCCTTGATTGACATGTCATTTCCATTCCATCCTGTCAAGCCTGTTTATTGCGAGTATCACCAAAGTGTTACTCATTCTACCGAGGAATGTCGTCAGGTCGGTGAGGATTTTCAGAAGTGGATGCATGAGCAACGTAGAATCCGGAACCGTAATCCAAGCCCCCGCCTCAGTCACGCAATACGCGAGATAGGAGTCCATCACCGGATGCCGGTCAAGGACAGCCCAACAAGCAAGGAAGGGGCGGATTCGGGAACCGCCGAGGGCGAAGAAATCGAAATTACGGTAACGCTCGGCGACCTTCACGGAATGCAAGCAACCGGCCTCTTCCTCAAACTCAACTGCGAGCGGCAGCACCAGGGGTCCCTGTGGTTCAGGAGTCGGGAGCAAAAGCTCCCCAGGCTGAAGAATATGTTGGGCCGGTCATTGATGTGAGTGATATCAGGTGGGCCCACCACAGGTGACACTCCAAATCAGCGCAAGAGGGCTTGAAGCTTATGCCCAATACAGTTTACATGGCACAGAGGGAACGCCAAAAAAAAATTGATGCTCCAGTGACATTTGATGCATTCGATTTAGCTGGAGTGGCTCTCCCTCAGACGGATCCTGTAATTGTTGAGGCGATAATCAGCCGTGAGAAGAATATTGATTGACACTGGAAGTTCAGTAAATGTTTTCACTCATCTTTCTACTCGCTCGTTTCTATATTCGTTACGTAAACTTCACTCGTTGGGTTTCGGTAAGTTATACCTACTATTGGATTTGAACCAATGACTCTCGCCGTATGAAAGCGATACTCTAACCGCTGAGTCAAGTAGGTCAAGTCAATTCAGATCAAATAGACCCAACGAGCGGAATGGAAATGAAGCGAGTTAAAGAACAGAGCGGAGCGAGTAGAGAAAAGAGCGTAATGAAATGAAGCTGCGGCTAGCACGCGTCGCGTTGATCAACCACTTGGGCAATATTTCACGCGCGAAGTCTCAAAACCATCAATCCTCATTCAATGAACATTCAATCCGGGCTTTGACCATGTCTCCCGAACAATCTCAGTACATATGGCGCAAGACGATTCCACATATCGAGGTCGGAATGGGATCGGGTGTTTTCACGTCTCACCGTAGTGCCCGGTTTGTCTTGATTTCCGATTGATGAACAGGAACTCTTTTTTACTGTCTCTTCCCCTGAAGCAAAACGCCCGCTTAGAAGTGGATTCGAACCACTGACACAAGGATTTTCAGTCCTTTGCTCTAACCAGCTGAGCTACCTGAACCACTTTCCTAAAGTCTGTTTTCTTCATCGAATAGCGCCCTACCTTACCACAACACGTTTAAGGGAAAAGCCCTTGGTTTCATAGTGAGGCTTTTTCGCTTGTTCGTCAAGCTTTCGAGCTGCTTTTTCTACAGCCGCCTCCAACATGCTCAAGAACCGAGAGCAGTCCAGAGACTGGACTCCACCAAGAGGTTCTTTCTCTCACGTCATTTCGCCCGCCCCTGGAATTTCCGTGCCGGAGGAAATGGGATTCGAACCCATGATACAATCTTCTTGTATGTCGATTTAGCAAACCAATGCCTTAAGCCACTCAGCCATACCTCCAAGTTGTTGATCGGAATGGAATAGGATGGGTTTGATTGGTTGGTTGCCCGAAGGGCTATCAGATCCGATCAACTGCCTAAGCCGTAGCGCGCGTACTCTTCTTCTATGAGCGAGACTCTATCCAGATCTCCGGGTCGATTCCATTACGAAATCCGCTTCAATAAGAATTTGCATTCCCCCCTATTCTCGGATGTTCCGGTAAAGTCAACGCTACGGATTCTCCAACTCGTTACGTGTTGAACTACGTGGACACAGAAAGAAACATTTAAGCATACCCCCTCGTTTTTGTTTGAATAAAGGGCATAAGTCATGGATTCCAACTCAGCATTTAGTGAAGTTGCAGAAGCAGATAACTACTCAACCAAAAGATTTGGATGGATGTTCGAAGACCTCTCCCTATCGCCGGAGGGACGAAGGCCGGAGGTTTCAAGATCTCGACCGGAATGCGGGAGTGTGAAGGTTGTTAGCGTCAGAGTTTAGTCTTTTGCATAAAAGCTAAGAGAAACAAGCTTTGTAGTTGACCCAACGAGCGGAATGGAAATGAAGCGAGTTAAAGAACAGAGCGGAGCGAGTAGAAAAAAGAGAAGTGGCCATAAACTAGAGAGTGTTGACCAATTTCTAAAAGAATTGTTAGTAGTTGCAATAACTGAATTTCACAGCAGGCAGCCATTGCTGCTTGCTCTGTGGCATAGAAGATTAGGTCATGCAAGTTAGTCTTTAATAGATAAATAAAGTCAATCAAAGGGGCGACCTAAGAGAGCCAAGGAGAAGAATTCAAACGAAAAAGAAAGCTTCTCAGGTAAAGAGCGTCTATCCTACTTAGGTAGGGTGCAGCTTTCGATCAGGAAGTCAACCGTAAAATAGGATTCCCCTGGAGCTGCTCCGCCCTTTCGTTCCCAAGCAGAGCGCTAGTAAGTTGTAAAAAACTCGCTTATGGCGCGTTGTCGGACTCCCTTCACACTCCCGCATTCCGGTCGAGATCTTGAAACCTCCGGCCTTCGTCCCTCCGGCCTTCAATTGGTCCATCCTGATTCTTCGGATTTTCGGTCATACAAAGCCGTGGATCGAGATCTTAGGATCTAGCTAGATAAGACAACTCGAACCTTGGGGAAAACCCATATGGCAGAACGAGACCGGGAAAGAGTTCTTCTTGCTTTAAAAAAGATCTGGCGAAGAGCACCTGTGAGGCACGAAAGACGAGCTCACGCGGATTATGCCTATGGCTACTGGTGAAGATGGAGTCAATTTACTAAACCAAAGCCATACCTGAGTGACTTAGAAGGCGGCTTTGTCTTCACTCCGTCCACCCTTTCTTTTTTTTGCATTCGAAAGAACGGGGTCTTACAACTTCAGGGGGATGAAAGAAAAAGAAAGGGATCTGGGAGCTTTATGATCGGAGAAAGAGAAGGGACAGGATTGGTGTGTCACTGGGTCGGTGAGGGAACCCGGGGGACGCCCCGCCGAATTCACATCAGAAATCGCCAACATGAACACAAACGAAATCTTGAATTGAATATAGTATAGAAAGAAAACGAACCACTTCTATTCTCGGAGCTGAGGCCGTGGTGGATGGACGTTGTGAAGGTCCCTTTCGTCCAGTGGTTAGGACATCGTCTTTTCATGTCGAAGACACGGGTTCGATTCCCGTAAGGGATAGCGACTCATTCCCGGCCGCTAAAAGTACGTGTTCATTGCTGAGTGATCGTTCGCTATCTAGGTACCAAACCTCTCCCGCCACGGTCGAGCCCGTCCCACTACCTTCACACTACCGCAAACGAACAACCTTCACACTACCGCTTCATGACTCCCGCATTCCGGCCGGTCCGTAGGCGATAGGGAGAGGTTGGAAAGAGCTCGACCGATAGGGAGAGGTTGGAAAGAGCTCGACCGATAGGGAGAGGGATTCAATTGGTCCGTAGGCCTTCCATTGGTCCCGTAGGGTACTCTCTCCTCGATATCGGTACAGGCAACTCGGTACTCGGTATCGGGCGAAGCCTCTTGCTCTATCGGTATGGGTCTCTGTATTTGCCTTTCTCTACCACCCTATGAAATAAAGAACACCGTATGCGGTTGCTCGTTCCTAGTTCTTCTTATGTGTCTTCATTCTCTCGGTGCAGAAAGATTTCAGAAATCTTTGTTATGATGAAATCGATTCCAAAGAGCTCCTTCTCTGCATCTAGGGTTCTGGTCGGCGTAACGACTGCTTTCGATGGCAATCCTTCCAGTTCCCGTTGGAGATCACTTTTCTAAGGTTCATCTCGGGGGCCCGAGTCCATAGCGGAATTGTTTGAGAAACAGCCGTGTGGTAGAGAGATACATCAAGGTAGGTTAGCTTCCGCGCCAGTTGTAGCAGGTTTCTCATCGAGTCGATTTGACATCGGCCCGACAGAGATATTGAATCGGATCGGGGATTTTCCTTAATGGCCTTTCGTATAACTAATGTTTTGTACTGATGTAATTCCACGCAAATATGACAGCCTGCCCGTAGCTGCTAAGGAAGAGGGTCAAGCCATAACGGATTGATGTGGCGTAGCGGCGACTGGAATCGATCAACATTCAGCTTCAAGCGTAGTTCTCGGGCTTCTCCTATACCCCGTACCCGGCCTGCTAATCTATTGAATGAGGATTAGGTGGGGAGTGAAGCAAGACTGATTAGGCCTTCGTAACGCCTAACCAATCCTCATTTGTCGAAGGGCCTTGAATTGGTTGGGCAATAGCTTCACCATCACTTGGTCGCCTTCCGAGTATTCCACGGGACGTCTCTTCTTGTCGGCCCACTTCTTCCTCAGCCTAAAAGCAATCGAGATCCCCGGATATGTAGCTACAAATGGTTCCAAACCTTCCCCCCAGTTTCTCATCTCCTGAAAGAATCGAATTCGACGTTGCTGCATATTCTCGTTGGGTCTTGGGATAACTTGGCTCACTTTCCTACTCTGATCATCAACGTTTTAGAGTTCATGCACTTGCCGGCATCTCATCTAGTCTAGATAGATTCCCTAAGAGCTTCTTCTCTAGCAGGCAATTTCGCCCCTTTTTATTCCCGGTAATAAGGATTTCTTTTTACCTATCACGACGGCCTTACTTTCTTCGGCATTAATTCGTCTCAAAAGAGCAAGCGAACCTCACCAATTCCATTCCAATTCTCTCAGACAGAGCAGGTCTACTAAAGGCAAGCAGCCCCACCGAGCAATAAGAAGGAACTGCAACGGTTGTTAGGGAAGGTTCATTTTCAACGAAGATTCATCTCACACTTAGCCAGGAAGACGTGATGTGGATGGCTTTAGGTTGTCGCACCAAAGTGAAATCGGTAAAGGTGGAGCTAAATGGAAATCATGAAGAAGATAAGTAACCCATTGTAACTCGCACACGGTACGGTAGCTGCTAGGCTGCGATATTCCGCCTCGGCGGATGAGCGCAGACCCGTGATCGACGAGAATCTGGACAAGTTGCCCAGTCCGCGTCCGAATATGCAACCAGGTTATTAGTGTTCTGAAATGGGAAATCCCTTTTAAGGACTTAAGATAACGCACAACGTGCAGTGCCATCTTCCAATGGAATAGGAGCTTGAAGAAACTGACTTAGCTGTTGTGTGGCAAAAGCTATGTCTGGACGAGTCAAACCGAGATATAACAATCGCCTAACAAGCCGCCTATAACAGTCTGGACGTGGATAAAGTGGTCCATCATCGTCTTGTAACTTGCAGCCCTTTGGTAAAGGAGTGGCCTAGCTACAAGCAAACCAACATCAGAAACAATATAAAGGACATCTTTTCGCAGGTTAACATAATAACCAGTGGCTGTTGTGGTAACGGCAATACCTTCATAGGTTGCTGTGTAGACGGTAGCGTACTACTGCAGTCGATAGGCTAAGCCGCCCACACCCCTGGAGGAGGGCCAGGCAGAGCGTCCTGGATAGATCCTCTCCTTTGGAAATGGACTCATAGGAAAATGACTACCAACCAATTCTTTTCATCTTTATTCAAGGCAGTAGTTCTGAGATGGCACCGTGTTTTGGAAAACACGGGGATCGCTTTCGCTCCTCTCCCATTCGTTCGAGTGGCTTCGCTCCTTCCTGGTGGTTCTCTTGATCTACTCCGGTCTCACGCGAGGTCCATAGCGCCTCGTTTCAAAGAGGTTGGTTCGGATGGACCAATTGAAGGCCAGAGGCCGGAATGCGGTAGGGGGGTTTGGTGGTGCTCGACCGAAAGGGAGAGGATGGATGGAATTCAGAAACTGTCGTCATGAATAGAATTTGGACTCAATCTAGTTCGCCGATTTGGCATTCCGAGAATAGTAGTGTCTGACAATGGCACTCCATTTTCAGGTCGGAAGCTCGTCGAGTGGTGCAAGGAAATGAATATTCAACAGAAGCAACCGATTAGTTAGCGATTAGGAGTTAGGAGCTATGGTTGCCGTAGCTCTATTAGCTTGAGTTAAAGAGCTAAGAAAGGAAGAGTCTTTTGCTATTTGAACTCAAAAAGAATCTGAAAGTAAGTTTGGGATGTTCGTCGAATGGAACTTAACCGCCCGTGAACCTGATTCCAGATTGACTTCCTTCACCGCAACGCCCCTTACTAGCTATAAGGAACGAAAAGCCATAGAGATTCTGCTTCTCGTACGCGGCAGAGGGATTTAGAGAAAACAAAGCACTGATTGTTTCGAAAAGCGATGCGTACAGTAACGGGGGTAAAGGAAACCTTCTCTCTCTTGCTTTCGGGCTTACGTCTCTCTTTCTACGGGTTCCTGTTTCTTTGGTCACTTTGGGCAAGGCTGTACAGGTACTCAGCTTCTCTCTGTAAGTCAAGCTTGCTGTAGCCGCTTTCGGGGAAGGTTGACTTTTCCTTTCCGTGAAGTATTTAGGCCCCCTTCAACGTCAATGGACTGCTAGTTGAAGGTACGGGATCATGACTTTGACTATAGGTCAACCTGTAAGTGAAGGAAGGAACAGCAGGTTGTTAAGGTTTCAATGGAGTTGAACCTGCACCCGAACCTGAGGAGGGACCGAAGAGAGCCTGTAACGGTACTGGGGCAGGAGGAAGAGCATTAAAGAATATAGCAGGTAGCGGAGAGGCGTCACCCAAGGCTGATTTCAGTGTCTACCCTAAGATGAGTGCTTAGCTCAATCGAATGACTTTGTCCCAACCAACAGATCTTCTCCAAATCATTAGTAGAAGGAAGGACCAATTGAAGGCCAGAGGCCGGAGTTCGTTTGCGGTAGGTTTTCATGCGGGAGTGTGACGGGCTCGAACGAAGTGAGAGGTAGGGGAACCCTTTCCTTTCCGTCGAGTTCTGTCTGATCTCCTCTAGGGCCAAATAGAAGCCTGCTTTGCGTTTCTTTGATCGTTCGACTACTTCTTCGTGTTCGTTGCTTTTTTTGATGTGATCCTTGTCTTTAGCTTGGGACCAGGACTCCAAAGTAGTAACGATTCTCTCATAAGCGCTACTGTTCCTAGTGCCCTGAGTATGAATCTCATGTTGAAATTTATTGAGAGCGATAGTCGTAGTGGTTTTTTTTAATGCGCGAATAGAATGCTGCGTCGGATATTTGATCCCGTATTCTATCAGGAGGGCAATGGTGACGCGCCTCGACTAAGGCTGCTTCTAACTATTATCTCCACAGCTTTCTCTAAGAAATCTCCAAACTTGGCCACCACATCGAGACCGCTTTCGAAAACGGAAATGCTTTAGATCGTTTTTCATTCGATGACTCTTAAACACATACGATAGGTGGTAGCATCACTCGATCACAGGAAGCCTATTTACCGCTCTCCTTAAACTTGGTCTTCCTCAACAAACATTTTCGTTCATCTAGTTGTCTTATGCCGGATATATATATATACATATTAGCCAAGCAGTCTACGAAGCCCACCTACGATCCACTAATCCATAAGCAACAGCCCTCTATCGCCTTAAGTGCCTCCTATCACCTGCCTATGCGCTTGCCTTTACACCTACCCATATGAAAAGAAGGATCAAGGTTTGAAGATCTCGACCGTTAGGGACCGGCCCGGCCGGAGGGACCCATTGAAGGCCAGAGGCCGGAATGCGGGAGTGTGACGGGCTCGACCGAGAGGTAGGGAGAGCTCTTTAGTGGCGGGAGTTTGAAGAAGCTCTTTAGTTAGGGACCGGCCTACGGTTTCAAGATCTCGACCGGAGTTCGTTTGCGGTAGGGGGGTTTGCGGGATGGACAACGTGAAGAAGCTCTTCTTGCTTACTTGCTCAGCTCTAAATAATAGACTCGCTATATTAGTGAGTTAGTTCGCTCAGCTACCTGCGAGAACTCTTACTAAACTATAAACAACCCCTTCATCCCTAAGACTTTTCAATTCTACCTGGAAGTCGAGCTCCCACAGGCGCTTCAAATGGATTCTCCAGACCAGAACCATTTCGCTTATTCGAAACTACTTGAGTCCTTTTTCAACAAACAATCATGGGGGCCTTCCTCGCGTAATAGATAGTACATCTGCGATTGGTTTGTCTTGTTTAATGGCATAGCTTCACTCCCATTTGACTAGTTTAAACTCAAGTCTGTGCTGGGTGTATTTTTTCGACTGGTTGTAGCCTTCTTATTCAGATGAAATTACCTAGCTCAGGAAAAAGAAGAGGACAAGTAGTTCCAACTAGGCCAGCTGTTCCTAGTCCGGTTGATGCCGTAGGAAAAGAATAAACAAGAGCTACAACCACTAGAAGATACTGACTTTCGCTCAGCTTCGGCACTTTCGGCTAAGGCTGCATGGTTTGAAGGTTGAGTTCTGGATGGATGGTTTGAAGGCTAACTCGAGCGGTAATAAGACAAGAAAAGAACTGTTCCGGGGTTTACGTTTCTCTTTCTAAATAAGAGATTAGCATACAAATTGAAAACACAAGAAAAAGGTATCTTACTTGTTTTTCTGTTTCGGAATTGTGAAATCGATTTGATAGTTGTACCAAGCTGGGCCACCACCCCTGGGTTAAGTCAATTCTCTTTTTTCTTTTTTTCAAACTCATTATCCCATGTAAGAATTTGGAATTCCTCTTCCAACTCGTCCCAGAATGGGCGTTATGGCAAAAAAGAAAAAGAAAATCAAAGGAGAAATTTGTCCTATAGTAACAAATGGTGCCTCCACAGGTTGACACCCGATCCAACCTAGTAGTAAGCGATCCGCCAAAAGCAACCAAAATATTCCTTGGTGAATCGGGCGAAAACTTGAACTACGTACATACATATTTTTAAAAAACGGTAAAGCCAACAGACATATAAAAACAGGTGCTATTGCGGCTACACCTCCCGATTTGTCAGGTATACTACGAAGAATGGCATGGATCGGTAGGAAATACCATTCCGGCACAATATGAGGCGGGGTGGACATTGGATTAGCAGGTATATAATTGTCGGGATGCCCCAAAACATTAGGAGCATAAAAAATCCAAATGGAAAAAAAGATAGCAAAAGCTACCCAACCTACTAGATCCTTTACATAAAAATAAGGGTAAAAAGAAATTTTATCCATCTCAGAATGTACACCCAATGGATTATTTGATCCATATTGATGCAATGCGGCCAGATGAAGAAGACTGGCGCCTACTAAAATAAAGGGGAGTAAATGATGAAGACTAAAAAAACGATTTAAGGTGGCATTGTCCACGGAGAACCCACCCCAAAGCCAGGTTACTATGGTATCTCCTACTACAGGTATGGCGCTTGCTAAGCTTGTAATTACAGTAGCTCCCCAAAAACTCATCTGACCCCAAGGTAGTACATATCCTATAAAAGCTGTCACAATCATTAAGAGGAAGATGACAACTCCGAGACACCGAACAAATTCCCTAGGACTGCTATAACTCGCATGATATAGACCACGAAAAATATGAAGGTGAACCACAATGAAAAACATACTAGCCCCATTAGCATGCATATAACGGAGCAACCAGCCCCCTTCAACATCTCTCATAATGTGTTCTACGCTGTTGAAAGCTAGATCCACATGAGGTGTGTAATGCATAGCTAAAAAAACACCAGTCACTATCTGAATGACTAAACAAATACCAGCTAACGAACCGAACCCCCACCAATAACTAAGATTGCTTGGGGTTGGATAATCTATCAAATGCTGATTCAGTGTGGAGGATATAGGTTGTTTAAGAAGAGAGAATCGTTGGTTCCTTAGAGTCATTTCTAGTTCTTTTATATCGTGACAACTCTTGCTCCCCCACCTTTTGGCATTCAGGGCCCTACTAACACTAAATAGAAATGGGTAGTACCTTTCTTTCACCTCCGAAGGGGGATAGAGCGAAAGAAGCGTCGAAGGGGTCGGGTCATCCTGGGTTACTGAAGAGTCGTCCGACTGCTCGGTGACCGAATCAGAGAGGTTTTTACCGCTTTCTCTTTTCTCCAGCACTCTCGGGCTGATCATCTTGCTGCAAGAAAGCAAGCTTTGGGTGAATGGTTTTCAGGAAATTGCTAGGGGGTAGATGGACCAATTGAAGGCCGGAGGAACGAAGTGCTCGACCGTTAGGGAGAGGGCGTAAACCATTCGGGCTCGACCGAAAGGGAGAGGTCTTTCAGAGCGACTGAAAGGAGAGGTAGGAATGCTATCGGGTAGTTAGCGCCTTCACTCAATTGAATCAACTCAATGCCTGAAAACCATCCATCCTCCACTTCTGAACTACGCGCGTTGAACTTCATCCAACCTTAATCGACCCTTTTTTTATCTATCTATCTTTAGAAGTAGGGCAAGAGAAAGTCACTCGTTGATATTTGCGTTGGTTTTTCCAACGGAAACGTTGCACTTTTTTCTTTCTCATTCAGAAGGCTCAGTACCACACTACAGGAGATATACACAGGTTTTCATCGACTGCAAGGAACGAAGTGCTCGACTGAAAGGAGAGGTAGGGAAGAGCTCGAACGAAGTGAGAGGGGCGTAGCGGTGCTCGACCGGGTTTAAAGAGCTCGACCGAAAGGGAGAGGAACGAAGTGTTTCAGTCGAGTGAAGAGTTAGTGAAGCGAGTCAAAAAAGAAGACTTTATGCGAGTTTACGAGCTGAGATCGTTGGCTGCGCTCCTGTTCCCGTCAGCGATCTTCCGCCGCAGTAGCTGCTGACCGTCCTACGCGGTCTCGACGCCCACCAGCATATCTTGATGACTATGATTGCTTTCTCTCATCTATTATGCCTCTTCATGAACCTACATCCTATGATGAGGCTAATCGTGATCCCAAGTGGAGAGAAGCAATGGCTGAAGAATTGACAGCTCTGGAACATACATAACCATGGGATCGTCGTGGACTTGCCTCCAGGTAAGTAAGTAGTTGGCTGTAAGTGGGTCTTTCAAATCAAAACTTTGTTAGTCGGTTTTACGGCTGCAGATATGCGACATTCAATAAACATATCTCCAAAACCTTCTATCTTATTATTTCTTTATTCAAAATGAAAAGAGAAAGAGATGAACCCTCACTAACAAGGAACTGGTGCTCCGCCTGGGACAAGACAAATGGATAGCCTTTAATCCCAGCTCACTGAAGAGAGTAGTCAAGAGCTTATTGGAATCAGAGCTTTTGAAAGCATTCCCATAGGTTGAAGGTCAACCGAATCAAATTCATCTCTGTTAACGAATGCTCCTATTCCTAACGCTTCGATAGACAATTCCTTAAGGGGAAAGGAAACCCGTATGTAGAAAATCCAACTTCTAAAGTATTCAGAGCTAATGTGCTATTAACACATGCCCCTGAAAACTCTGATCCCCAAAAGGATTGCATCACCTGATGGAATACCCGTAAGGGCATACGATCCGTAGCAGCAGATAAATCACATGAGTCATAACTATTCTTATATAGTAACCTATATAAGGGTGCCGATTGATGGAAAGTACCATCCATCGGGATTCCCTTCAACACTTGCATTAACCAGTGATGAACTGGTTTCAACAAGCGTTGTTTAATAGCATTACCAATAGCGAATATCCGCCTCTTGGCCCTTCCCTCGCAAGCCTGTCCTAAACGGCCATCTCGATAATAACCTCGCAGATGGTCCTCAGCTATAGGAATATGGGGGGCTATAGTAGCCTCAACCATATCCGATAACTGACATGACCATCTGTTATTGGTTTTCTCGAAAATATACCTAGTCAACTTTGGCCAAAGTACTAAAGGATTTTCACCTCTAGAGTGTACAAACCTTAGATGAGAGCCGAAGCTCTTCAATTCTAAAGGAAAGAACACATAAGGACTTTTGTCCAAATACTTTAGCTAAAGCATAATTAGGTAAAGCCTTAAAGGAAGGCGCGACTTTGGAGCCCTTGTTCAAGGGGAATAACTTGAGCATAAGGGATATACCTCTCTACCAATGACGTGAAAACACTATTAAGATCTACACAAAGATCATTAACAAATGCCTACACATCTTCTGTCAAAGGAGTTATTATTGACTGAAATGTCTTCTTCGAAACTCTCGGTGCCAAAGCAATAAGCTTAGTCAACGAAAATAGCGAGAAGTACAATCTCACCAATAGGTCACTCTTATGATCCTTCTTGTATATCATCTTACGATGATAAGCAGGAATGATAGTTGGATACCCCTTACTAAGGATATTGGAAAGTTTTGCGGCGAGAACGTCTGCCCTGCATACGCACGTTGTAGTGCAGATGAAGCCACCTTACAATACATTGACGTGGTAAGAAGAGACGAACGTCTCACCTACTTACCAATACTCCGACTGAAAAGAAATACCGCAATACCATTTTCCTTAGTGAACCGGGAGAAGATGATGAGGATCAATTTTTTCAATTTACCTCTCAACATCCGAGGATCTTCTAAAACCCTCTGCCATCTAACTCCGTACCGTCTGAGAACGCCCGTAAAGAGACTACCTAATAAGGTTTTCATAATTACCAACTTCTCAGCATGATACAAGAAAGACAGAACTCACCCACTTGAACCAAATCTTGTTTGGTCCATAGGAAGGCACCTCAAATAGTTAACTTAAGGACCTTCAATCCATCATTGAATTGATGAGTTAAAGACGCGGTAATTCTAGAAATATGAAACTTGATATGAGAAAAGTCTAACCTCCTAGAACGCCGCTTTGGATCCAGTGACCACCATCGGATGATCAGAGGACGAAGGGAACAACCTTTCAGCCACCCGAATAATCGGATGACGCCTTAAACACTCTTTCTTAACTTAAGACATTTCGGAGTTCTTTGAACTCAAGAACAAAGTGTTGTAGTTGGACCATCTGTTCTATCCGTTAGAGTTTTGCTTCTCAACCTCCGCACATCGAACATGTCTATTCCAGGTTTAGGCTTGCCCCTTCATGCCCAACACCGAGTCCTCCATCTCTGTTGCATAGATCCTCACCCTGGTGTGCCAGAAGATTCACATACGTCTGACCTTGATCTTCCTATCGCACTCTGTAAAGGTAAACGTCAATGTACCTATCCTATTTCATCTTGTGTTTGTTATGATAAGCTTTCTCCGTCCAGTGTTGCTTTTGTTACATCTCTAGACGGAGAAAGAACAGGGATAATGGGTTTCCTCTCCTTTCAGTCGAGCACTATCTCCTTATTCCACTCATTCCACTCGTCGCTAAGTAAGAATCGCTAAGTCAATAGCAAATAAAAAGTCAGGATTCCCTGTAGGGGGTAGGGAACTCTTAAGAATCAAAAAGATAAGAGCTGGATTTCCCTAAGAGAAAAGACCGGAAGAACTCTCTTTAAAGAAGGTCTCTACCGGACTCACTCTTGAACTCCTCGGAAGGATATAGAGCCCCCTTACTAAACGAAAAGGGTATTTCTCTCTTTGAATTCCGAGTTTGGCAGCTCTTATCTTAAAGGAACGAAAGGTACTCGAACGAATGGGAGAGGAACGAATATCTCAACCAGACCAGACTCGACTGATAAGTAGAGGCGCTATTAATAGCCGTTAGATCGAGTCCTCCTCCCCTTTTAAACCCCCTCTCCCTTACGCGAAGAGCACTAAAGTCCTTCGGTCTCCTCTAGGTAAAAGCTCTGTTTTAACACCCTTACCCTTATTTTTTAGGTATTAGGGATTTGACTTTGGACTCTTTCGCTTTTAGTTCGATGATTGGAATCTTCGAGAAATCGAAGAAAAGGGACTCCTGATTTAATGGGTTATGTGGTATTTCCGGCTCCCAATAGACTTAGAAAAAAGTCTCGATTCACAAACAGCTGTTTAAACACACTCATGAGTGATAGGACCTCAAACTCGAAACCTTACTAAAACACTACATTTGCTCCTTCTGTTCCCTTTCCCTCTTCTACTCGACTCGAAAGTCTTCTTAGTAGAGTCTGGAAATCTAGGAATGAGTTCGAAGTTAATAGTTGATATTGGAGTTTCTAACAATGAGTCTAACGAGGGTTACTCAAAAGGATCTTCAAAGTGAGATTTTCCCTATAGGGACTTTAATAACTTCCTTTTTAAGGTAGGCTTCGTTGCTGGAGTTAAAGGCGCGACTTCCCATAACCTGTGAATGATCAAACATGATGCAATCTTTTTGGCAACTTGTTCTCTATCTCGTGAAGGTAACTCCCTTCATTTCTTCCCTTCTGTACCATAGGGTTCGCTTGTGTCAGAATCTGTAGAAAGCATGCAGCACTCCATAGCAATTGCTTTGGCTGTCTGAATATTATCTCCAGTGACCATCCGCACCTTAACACCAGCACGAGTGCATAGTTCCACTGCTTCTTTCACACCTGGGCGACAAGGATCCTTTTTTTTTGCCAACAATAGAAAGCAAAACGAGGTTATCGTCTGGTAAATCCCCCTCAGCGAGACGTTCTTCTCAATTCCATCGATCCTCATCTGCTTCACATGTTCGATAAGCTATTGCAACGCACCTCAATTTTAAGCCATAGCATCAATGGCATCTCTTCAGTAGGACTTTGACTCAGCAATGGACCGCACGCAAGGAACCATTTGCATCAACATATTGAGAACACGCAACATTATTTTGTTCCCTTCCAATGAATGTATATGCACTTACTTTAGATCCATTCCGCCCTTTTACTGCAGCGCCCCCTCACTTCTTAGCAGAATGAAAAGGGGAGATGTGTAGAACAATGGATTCTGATCAGACAGTATCAAACAGAATTCCCAGCTTAACACCCGGATAGCTTTCTCAGTTGGAGATCCAGAAACCTCAAGGATCCCATCCTTAGAAAGAAATATACTGCAAGTGGTGTTCTGTGCTATGCCCTCATCCAGAAGAGAGGAAACCGTTGCATTCAGCTGTCGACCATCTACTGAAGGATCAATTAGTTGTGTTCCGACCGCTTCAACGACAGTCATCTGATTGAGGGCCAGTTTGATCACAGCAAATGGTTGTGGCAGAGCCCATTGTCTCACAAGCTGAAATCCTCCGGACCAGAGCCTTGTCAGCCATCATCTTCTGAATTGAGTACGCTAAGGTCAAAGTGACAGCCATTTGAAGCCCTTCTGGCACTGCAACAACCACTATCGTGACAGCAGCAGTTAGAATGTGGATAACTCCATCTACTATCTTCTTGGCTAACACTGGCTTCACCACGAACAAACAAACTGAACAGACCCATCAGGCGCGACTGACGGAGCCGTTAAATATCTCACCAAAAGAATAACAAGAACTGAGGAGCAATAGCTAGTCCGACAATGCCTAGAAACGTTGCAACACCATTCAGGTGCACCTGCAAAGGAGTCTCTTCACCAGTATCTTCTTCAATACTGGCCATGAGCAATCCCCACTCAGTGTTGATGCCCACACCTGTTACCAGCATGGTACCCGTGCCATCAGCTACCTTGCAGCCCGACATGAAAGATCCAATCCATTAGGTTCTTCGATTCTTCTTTAAAAAAAAGTTCTGTTAGGTTCTTAGTAACAATAGGCGACCTTTTCTTCACTAACTAATTCGTTTACGACCACTGAACAAACTTGGTTGACGAACATAGTTTATGCGCCGCTCATGTAGCGGCTTGTCGAGCCTTTGTCATAAAGAGAGCTTTTATACTTTCTTTTGCTTATAGTATTCATCGTAATCCATGATCAGTTGATACGATGCTTCGCTGGGACTTGTCCACGACTGTTTATTTAAAAGTTGAATTTGAGTGTGCAAAAATGCACGATCGCAAGGGTCTGAACTGGACAATCTCAGTTCAGTCATAGTTCGGTCTATTACTCGATTTTGTGGGGTTCTACCATTCCCCGACTGTAATAAAAAGAAGAGAATCTCATTTTCGATTTCTTCCTTGGAGTAGACTTTTGTGTCTGATCCGGATTCGGAAGCAATTTCAGGCTCAGGCGCGTTCGCCTTTTCAGGCTCAGGCTCGTTAAGCGGCGCGCATAGCGCCGGGGTAGAAACCCAAAAAGAGCAGCAAAAAAGAAGAATACAAAGGAGAATTTTCTTATTAGCCACTTTGTCACGACGCCAGGAAGCCCGCACCAAGATCCATGATACAAAAACAAAAACCAGAATCAAAAAGAAAAAGATATCGTGATGAAACTCAAAGATCCACCCGTGGATCACGCTTTTTCCGAATAGTCGAATCATCATTTTTTCATTGATTCATTTCATTCTTTGACAGCTCTGCTCCACCTCAGAAATGAGGAATGACTTGGGTTGGGCAATTAATTGGTACAACCTAGAGACGAAGAACTGCGGTTGGTTGTTGACCAACAGAAAGCATGGGAGTAAGAAAGATGTACAAAAAGGGTGCATGGTTTTCTGGATGGACCAATTGAAGGAACGAAAGGTACTCGAACGAATGGGAGAGGAACGACCGAAAGGGAGAGGGCTCTAGGTCTCGAACGAAGTGAGAGGTCTTGGTGACAAGTTACTGCCTCTACCTGAGTGTGGTTTACCTGGACTTCAACGTCCATTAGAGTTCACTTCACTACAGTTTTCCTTGGTGAGCTACATCCTCCCGGAGTATGATAGTAGGTTGAGTTTCAAAAATCTACTGATTGGCATTTCGATTTTCACAAGGCGAAGAACTAGAAATGCTCCTGTAACTGGATTGCTCACTGACTTCCCACTCGATAAACCCCTAACAGGAAAAGCAATCAGTAAATGTTGAGATGCGTAGTGTACTTTTTAGAGTTGGACCACGCTCTCCTTCGGATCCTCTGCCTCACTCATTTACAGGTCGCACTTTTGAGCTTCTTTGCTCATGCCTCTTTCTTTCTCCCGGATCTCCGAGACATCCTTACCTATTCAGCTCTCCAGATGGCGAGCTACGTCCAAACCAAACTTGATTCACGGCTGGAATCAGAACTAGGCCTTACAGTTTAAGTGAAGGATCAGTACCCTTCCCTTTTGATATTACTTACTTGAATGAATAGGGGCAGGGCATGGTCCCATAGGTAATGCTCCACTGTCGACAATGCCCTAATGAAGAGGAAGGAGAGAGATCGGGTATGCCACGTACATACCAACCTGGGGTGAAGGGAAACTGATCCCATAGTCTAGTGAAGTCTTGGAGTTGGGCTAGCTCGGCTTCTTGCAGTGTGCAGCCGATGGAGCTAACGAACGATCCGCCTCTTTCTTCTGGACAACCTATCTTGTTATTGTGCACGCCTAGCCGCCCTGAATCAGCAGAAGGGGCAACCGCTTCCTGGTACGAGAAAAGGCATTGGTCTTAAAATCCTCACGCCTAACCAGAGGTTTAGACATCCACCGGTCCGAAATACGGAGAAGAGGCGATCAAGATGGGAAGAGAGAGAGACGACCAACTAGAAGATAGGAGCGCTTGGAGGTCTTTCGGCCTTGCTTTCGACCTACGATCTTGTGTGGCAGATGACCCTCTTTTAGATATCTTTTAGATAGAATCAAGGCACGAGAACCAATCCATGTGAGTGGTTGGGGTTTTCAAGTAGCCTTTTTTTTTATATATAAGGAGGTCCTAGACGAGGAGCAGAAGAAGCTCTCGAGATCGAAGAAAGCTAGTTGTTACGAATGAGTGGATTGGCTTTCTGTAGGCGGAGTGCTGGAGTCAGCAGGCTTTCTTTCTCGACTCTTTAGGAAGAGATAGCAGCCATAAAAAGGGAGTGAGGTCAGTGGCCCTTTCTTTGGTCGGTTACCATAGCTGTGATCCTTTCTTCCAAGCTTTTTTTTTGACTGTCTGAACGACGATATTGACTGCAGCTCCATTTTCGATCAATACCTTCATTATTTTGGATGGTTTTCCTCCCGTTGGTCGCCTGATAGAGTGGTCTGAGGTATCTAATAACCTTGTGGTGGATCTGTAGAAATATCTTATCTCGTTGTCGTCGAGACTATTGCTCTTATTACTGTGGTTGACAGTGGCTTATGAAAGCCAGTCTAAAGTAAGCTTCAAGCCGGAGATCAAGGAAGCTAGCACAACTGTTCTAACCACTCCATTTGGAATCTCAGGCAACGGCTAATCAAGGAATTTGGGAACGATTTTAGGTATCTGATAGTCCATTCAATGGCCTTTCATCAGCATTAACATAGGGCCTTCCCGCTAATTTAGTAGAGAGCTCTAGTTATGGGTTACGGAACCATCCTATACTAATACTAAACGAACGGAATTTTTGTATTAATTAGCGGACAAAAGGCTTTCGAGTATGATTGATGCTAGAAAGCTTGGTTCTGATCCCGCTAACTAAAGGACTCGAAGAAAGGTGGGTGTTCATTTGTGGAAAACCAAACTCAAGGCTGTGATCGCTGCAAAAGGCCATCAATCTCGTGATTGTAAAGCTGAGAAGAAGGAGATTTGGATGGAGTGTAAGGTAAAGTCGAC
The DNA here is from genome assembly GCA_002189035.1 of Utricularia gibba. Classification (NCBI taxonomy): domain Eukaryota; kingdom Viridiplantae; phylum Streptophyta; class Magnoliopsida; order Lamiales; family Lentibulariaceae; genus Utricularia; species Utricularia gibba. Next base: position 207,308 of record NEEC01000028.1, read on the forward strand.
TGGTGTTAATACCACAGCATCTAATACCCTTGTTAATGATGACAGTGGAACCAAATGGACTGATGTTTCTAGGAAAGGGAAAGGAGAGTAAGCGGTTGGATGCGCGTGACTTGTTTCTTCCAGTTTTCCTTGCTTTGCTGCGTCGAAACGTCGAATCATTCCAAGTAACTATCTATAAGATCATCCACAGAAATCAGAACATTCAATCAAACAAGGAAAGCTAGCAAGGAAACTGGGGAGCAGAAGAAGCTAAAGCCGAATCGGAAGAGAGAGGCAAGCCGGGTAAGCTTAGAGGGCCTTCTCTAGCTCATCGGTCCAACCAATAAAAGAGGGGTTCGATCCATTAGGTTCTTCGATTTGTTCAGAAAAGAAACGAGAGACAAGAAAACATCTTTGATTACGATTAAAAGAAACAATCTCAAATAGACCAAGATCAAATTTCGAGTCATTTCTTGGTGAACATGATCCGCCATAATCTCTTCGATCCCTGAATTGATGTGCCAGAATAGAGAGATATTTGGTAGGAAAGTGGAAGATACTTTTTTGTATATGAAAAAAAAAGGGAGTGGGAAAGCTGCTGTAATTCTTTGGAAAAGCCCGGTTCTCTTTGTCTTCGAGCTTTCATTCCTCAATCCACTGATTCGTTCCTTCATATACCTCCCCACCAATAGATAGAGACAAATGAGAATAACCGAACCACGTCTACAAAATGCCAGTACCATGCAGCAGCTTCAAAGCCAACGTGATGCTCCTTGGTCAGATGACCAAGATATTGGCGAATACCACATATGATCAAGAAAAGAGTACCTATAATCACATGAAAACCATGAAAGCCTGTTGCTAAGAAAAAGGTAGAACCATAAATACTATCCGAAATCGTGGAGGGTGCTTGATAATATTCCATTCCTTGAAAGCCTGTGAATACTAGAGCCAGTAAAACGGTAGCTACTAAAGCGTAAACAGCTCGTTTTTCCTTCCCCGCGAGTATAGCATGATGAGCCCAAGTTACGGCAGCTCCGGATGAAGGGGGAATAAGGGTATTAAGAAAAGGGATTTCCCAAGGATCTAAAACCCCAATCCCTTTTGGGGGCCAAATACCTCCGATCTCTACCGTAGGTGCCAAAGAAGAATGAGAAGAAGCCCGAAAAAAAGCAAAAAAGAACATAACCTCCGATACGATAAAAAGAATAAAACCATAGCGAGGTCCTAATTGTACGACTTTGGTATGATATCCTTCCAACGTGGATTCACGTAGAACATCGCGCCACCATACGAACATGGTATATAGGATAAATATTAGGCCCAAACTGAGAAGTGTAGCACCCCCTTGAAATGAGTGCATGTACATCACACCTCCTACGGTTGTAGCCAAAGCTCCGAGTGAACCCGAAATTGGCCATGGACTTGGATCTACCAAATGAGTTGAATGCCTCTGAGATTCAATCATAAACCACTTAGTCTCGGTTGTATGTAAACCCCCCTTCACCCCCACCCACACAAGTAGTAAAGAAGGGCTCTTTGGGGTCACATTTTCTTTCTATCTGACAGGACAAACAAATAGGAAGGGATGGTTCTTTCATTGATAGAAGAAGAACTAGAAAAGGGTTCATGTTCTTTTAGACTCGCTGAAAGTATTACGCTCTGCTCAAATACTCGCTTCCTAATATCTTATTCCGCTCTTTCTACTCGACTACTTGTTTCATCTCGTTTCTATACTCGTTACGTAAACTTCACTCGTTCCCTAACGCAAACCCCCCTACCGCATTCCGGCCTCTGGCCTTCAATTGGTCCCTACCTTCAAACTCCCGCAAACAGAACTACCTTCACACTACCGCATTCCGGCCTCTGGCCTTCAATTGGTCCCTCGTACTAACGGTCGAGTTCTTCAAACCTCCGGCGATAGGGAGAGGTCTTCGAACCTAACGGTCGAGCCAAGCTACGCTTTCCTCTCACTTCGTTCGAGCTCAAACCTAGTGGCTCGGCTTGGTCTCGCTCCCTTCCCGCACTTTTCCTCCCTACAAAAAAGGGCGATTGAGAATCTCGAGAACCTCTGTCTTCGCGGGGGGATTGTATCTTTTTCTTGTAGTGCCCTCCATTCCACTATTCAGATCGATCAAAATGTTCTGTAGAACGACCAAGTCATAATGAGATTAAAAACCGATGCTTCCTTGGCCGTGTAGAACATGCATTAGCATTATGTCATTCCTACAAGTGATTCCCCATCCAGGATTGGAAGAAGTGCTATATGAGGATGTGTAACAGATAGAATAGAATATATTTCTTTCCATTCCTCGTGAGCCACTTAGTTCTCCGAAACTAGAGAGAAAAGTGATCTTCTTCCTTTTTCCCAATAAGTCAACGGCGTTACACCATTGGGATACTTCGAATAAACTTGAGTACATATAGGATACACCGGTGCTAAAACCTTTTCTCAAGATATCTTCCAAACTCTTGGGGTCGTTGCTCCGGATGTTGGTCTCCTGGTGTGAAACCTGTTGGTTCCGTAGTTTTAGAATTCTGCTGATCCCAAGTACTCCATCTCCATCATTGTATATGGCAATATAGAAAGTAAAGAGGAAAAGGCATGACCAGAAGAATTGTGTGAAATAAGTGAATTTATCTAGTTGAGGCATGATTGATTGAAACAAAATGATTCCCTCGAGACAGCAAAGCCTGTCTGAGTATTGAAAAACGAAAGAAGAGCTGCGGTTGGTTGTTGACCAACAGAAAGCATGGGAGTAAGAAAGATGCACAAAAAGGGTGCTAACGCCCGCCCGAGCCAAGTCAAAGATTTCCTGTCGACGAAGATTTGAGGTGGTCTAAAATTCACTTACGGTAACATTCATGCGTGAAAGAAAGCACAGAGGTGAGAAGTGTTTAAGACTTTCTCAATACAGAAAAGGGTGAATGGTTTTCAGGATGGACCGAAGGCCGGAGGTTTGAAGAACTCTCCCTATCGCCTACGGACCGGCCTACGGTTTCAAGATCTCGACCGGAATGCGGTAGGTTTGAATGCGCTAGTCATGAAGCTTTCGGGTATGTTGGATCTCGACCGTTAGGGACCGGCCGTAGGAACGCGACCGAAAGGGAGAGGATGGGGAACCCTCTCCTTTTAGTCGAGTCATTCCGACCGTTAGTACGAGGGACCAATTGAAGGCCAGAGGCCGGAATGCGGTAGGGGGGTTCCGCAGCGCAGAGTTGAGATTGAGTTGAGTTCTCAGCAATTCACATAGCGCCTGAACAACGCGCGTCGAACTTCAAACCATCCACCCTAGCTTTTGTTCAATTATAAAAAAATCGAGAAGCATTTTGATGGAGATTTGTAGCATCATTCAAGTAAATACAGATTGAGATCGTAGAAACATGAGCTTGTGATATAGCTACACCTAATTCCAGACCTGTTAATGCAAGAACTATAAATAAAGGACCAGGATCCCCTATGAAATAGAAAAGATCATTCATACATAGCATAGTCCAAGCGGACCCACTTAAAATCTTTACTGAACTATGACCTGCCATCATATTAGCAAATAAACGTATTCCTAAGCTTAATGCGCGAAAACAATGAGGGATTAGCTCAAGGAGTACTAAAAAGGGTGCTAACGGCAGTGGGACTCCTGCGGGTAAGGAGAAGCTTAAAAAATGAAGCCCATTTTTTTGAAATCCCACTATGGTAATGCCAATAAAAAGAGAAAATGAGAGACCCAAAGTAATGAGAAAATGACTTGTAACTGTGAAGCTATAAGGTATCATACCCTGGAGATTACGAAATAACGAAAAAGTAAAAGTAACCGAGATGCAGGGGAAAAACTTTTGTTTCACATTTCCGGAGAGACCACCTATTTGTTCGTTTACAAGGTTCGGCACGAAATCATAAATAAGCTCTACCGAGGATTGCCAAGCATTTGGTACTGAGTTTCCTCCTCCCTTTTTAGTAACAAAATGAACAAAAAGTAGGACCAAACTTAGAGTGAGTAGCATAAACAAAGATGGATTTGTGAATGAGAAATACAAGTTTCCTATTTTCATAGGAATCAATGGGAGAATGGAAAATTGATCAAGTGGGCTCCAGGCCAAAAAATTGGCCGTCATTTCAAGGGCCTCTTGATAGACCTCCCCACTTGCTCCATTTTTCACTAAGTCATCTAACAACGCCTCTAGCACAGGTATGTTATCAGTGTCATTATGCAACGCTTCGACTGCAGCGGGAATCTTATTCTCATCAATCTGATGACCATCAAAAAACCTTGCTTCCCTTTCTATTGAAACCACTTTCCTAAATTCTTCTTTGATTTCAGCTCCTAACTGTACTAAACGCTCAACATTCTCATTTTGAGAGTTAAGGCCGGGATACATACTCAAAATCTTATGATTTATAGCGTCACTCTTACTCAAAAAAGGAGAAAGGTTACGTTTCATGATAGTTTGGGTCATCACGTTTTTTCTTAAAGCACACCGCCTGCGTATTCGCGTGTACTTCTTTTTTTATGAGGATTGACGAAGTGGAGTTGGTAGGGCTTTTCCCTACAAATTCAATGGGAATGAAGGAACTTTTCAATGAGAATGGGGGACACTGTCGGAAGAGAAAAGAACGGCCTAAACTGATCGAACCTGCCCTTGAGATGTCGCACGGTCCAGCCGGAGCGAAGCACAGTTCACGTCACAGCAACTATGTTGGCTGTTACTATACTACACTACGATATTTTCATTGATCGTTGTGAGAGATCTACTTAACGCCGCGTATATTTAGGCCTTAGGGTTCTACTCTTTCACACTACCGCAAACGAACAACCTTCACACTACCGCTTCATGACTCCCGCATTCCGGTCGAGATCTTGAAACCGTAGGCCTTCAATTGGTCCCGCCGAGTAAGAAAATGGACTTCCTTTGTCTCACGCAGGAAAGCATGAACTCTAGTTAGTCTGATGCGTAGAAGCATCTTATGACAATATTTTTCCTTTAATGGAATCTGGAAGAGAGCTCCTTCGTCCTAATCTTTTCGATGTTGTTGACAGAGAGGGCAAGATGGATGGTCTTGGAGTATGTCCTCTGGTGGGCATCAACTAACGTTTTCTTACTTCTCGCAAGGAATCTACAAGCTTTTGACATTCAAAGAGCAGCAACTCCCTGATCAAGAAAGAGTTGAGAGTCGAAGTCTTCCTCCTCCTAAACCCACATATGGACTCATTCCCGAGCAGAGGCAGCCACTCAGATCATCGCAACATCGGAAAGGTCACCAGCCCAGGCAGAAGCAAAGCCGGACCCTAGAAAGCAATTCCATAGGGATCCGAGTTCAAACTATGCCTAATCGAAGGGACATTGTTATATTGTTGTCGAACTACTTTACTAAATAGGTCGAGGCCATTCCCATGAAGTCAGTGGATCTGAAGGAGATTGTGGAAATGATCAAAACATATATTGTCCATCGGTTCGGGATACCCGAGACCATCGTAGCTGACCAGGGGACAGTGTTTACCGGGGGCAGGTAAGGGCGTTCGCAGAGGAATATGGCATAACCATCCAAAACTTGACTCCATACTACGCCCAAGGGAATGGGCAAGCCGAGGCCAGCAACAAAGTTTTCATCAATATATCTCCTCTCCTTTGCCGATGCTCACTGAATTACTCACGACTAGTCTAGTCCATGAAATCACTACTTTCACTTTATACTTTCTTTCTCTGTTTGAATTTGGTATGTAGAATTCATAAAGAAGAAACTCACTCTTTTACCGTATTCGAATTCTATCTAATCTATCGTGCCAAGGGAAAGATTCCAGGAATGGCTCTGCTCTAAGAACACGGGATTCTCTTACCTTAATTCCTTTTCGAAGACGGTACCGGGTAGGACCGGCCTCTGTATTTTGATTTCCACTAAGCAAGTAGAGTAAGCTCCAGCCCTTATAGAGCTTATTACCTTCTCGTAGGACAGCCTTTCTTTTTTTCTTTCAGGAACGAATTCCTCTTAGCAATTGGCAGGGAAGGTAAGGTCCCACCCCCTCTTACCAGAACTCCACTCTGATACGAAGAGTCTGTCCTCCGGCTGGACATGGGACTGACGGGGACTTATTATGAGTTATTTACCGGGGATCAGAATTGTCGAGGTTGGCTTTCGACTTTGAACATATTCGAAAAGACTCAAGGATTACTGAAACGACGGTTACTGCGGCTGGTTGCAATTGATAATTGATGGGCCGACCATTTTTACCGTCCTCCCCCACACCAAGTAGCGCTCTAGATAGGCCGAAGCGATGTGAGCCCCAACACTGGAATAGTTTAAGTAAACAGTTTGGTTCATAGTACTTCAAGTTAAAGCTAGATTACCTCTTTCCCCGCCTTTTTGCTAAAGATTTACCAACTTCACTTCCCTGGCCGAATAGAAGAAAGGGGCTTCCATCCAAGGTTGAGTATCCTCTGGGTGCTATCGTTGATGTTGATCGTATCCCATTAAGTACAAAAAAGGGTAGTAGGCAAGGTTTTTCTTCTATTCCTGTCAAGTGAGCAGTACAAGCTTTAGTATGTAGTAGGCCGAGGTTGCTTATTTTGTTCTTTTCCGTTCGACTGGCAGAACTTATATCTTTGATTTATGTAACCAATGTTGCCGGATGCTCGTATAGCTTTAGTAGCAGGGGATGCACTCCTTTATCACTAGAAATTTTAACGGAATACCTCACTACAGAAGGTTTTTCTTCCATTTCATCATTTCCAGCGAGGGAAACTATTGTATCCACTGGTACTGATAGAATTCCTTTAGCCGGATAAGCCAATCCACAACATCCGTTCGATGATCCTCGTACCTCCTTCTCGAGGCCAGCCCCTACTACTATCCGTACCTAAGCGAGTGTTCCCCAGCAGTCGGAAAAATCCCTATCTTTCCTAAAGCTTCTGAAGGAATAGAATCGATCGTCTCATCTGCCTACATAGAGGGTCAGAGTCGCACAACAACTACTAAATCGGGGGAAGGGCGTGTCGCATTTCGATAGCGACATGGATGAAAGGGAAGAGGCATGGGCTCTTTTTCCCGTGAGAGGTATACGTCCGAGCAGAAGGCTTTGAGTATATGATCCGAAGGGGTAACTCTCTTCTCCTTTTTTTGAATTCGACTAAGAATTCCTTTTCCCTTTTCTTTTCGAAAGGCTATAAACTTTCTCGGATCCCGCTTCGTATTCGGCTATCTTGTTCGTACACTTTCATGGTGACTTGAAAGGTTATCCCGATGAATGAGATTTGCCTGGAACTGCTCGAAGACTAAGACCTTTTAAAGAAAATAAAGTTTCATTTTGAACTTGAGAAGGGCACTTTTTCGAAAGAATGAATGAAAAGAGGGAAAGATTGTTCTTTTATCAACAATAGGTTGAGATAGTCACTTTCCATTTTCGGAATTGGATGCCGCGTCTCACTATACATGGTTTAGATTTCCGCGATATTAGTGTTCGGGTAAGATCGATCCGTTAAAGCTAAGGACTGAAAATCCCTGTGCAGGCAGGGACAGAAGTTGTTGAAACCTTACCAACCCACTCAAATCAAGTCTCCTCAGTACACCCTTTCCTCTTATCTCAAAAAGAAGTTGTTTTCCAAAAACCTACAAGTCTTTCTTGCAGCGATCCTGGCACATGTAGAACCCACTTCCTACTCCACCGCTTCAAGAGACTCACGTTGGCTTGAGCACACATGGTATTTGAAAACCTACCACACTACAAGAAGGCGATAGGTTGTCGATGGTGTTACACTATTCAATAGTTGTCAGATGGATTAGTTGAGAGGTAGTTGGCTCGTGGCAAAGGGATATACCCTGGTTGAAGATTCGATGATTTGCTTTCCGTTGGTTTATCGTATAGTAACGTTGATAACGTCTGGATGGGCAATTCACATAGCGCATCCAAGTAGAAATCAAGCAAGTAATCTAAATCATGTTACACCGAATCCCTCCCATATCTTTTCTTGGTTGGACCAAGGCAATTCCCGACAAGTCTTTCAGAAGAGGAAGAAGGATGGATGGTTTGAAGTGGAGTTGAGAGCTTTATATCATGGATAACCAATTTCTTTTCAAATATAGTAGGGAGATTTTACCCAAGAAATGGGTAAAAAAAATGGAAAGATCGGAACATGGGAATAGATCTGATACCAATACGGACTACCCATTTCCATTGTTGTGCTTTCTGAAATTGCATACCTATACAAGGGTTCAAGTTTCGATCGATATTTGCGGAGTTGATTATCCCTCTCGAAAACCAAGATTTGAAGTGGTCTATAATTTACTGAGTACTCGGTATAACTCACGCATTCGTGTACAAACCAGTGCAGACGAAGTAACACGAATATCTCCGGTAGTCAGTCCATTTCCATCAGCCGGCCGGTGGGAGCGAGAAGTTTGGGATATGTTTGGTGTTTCTTCCATCAATCATCCGGATCTACGCCGTATATCAACAGATTATGGTTTCGAGGGTCATCCATTACGAAAAGACCTTCCTTTGAGTGGATATGTGGAAGTACGCTATGATGATCCAGAGAAACGTGTGGTTTCTGAACCCATTGAGATGACCCAAGAATTTCGCTATTTCGATTCTGCGAGTCCTTGGGAACAGCGTAGCGACGGATAATGAAAAATCAGACAAAAGAATAGGTCCGAGACAAATCAATAGGAAATGCTATTTGCTTCGTAAGAAGTTGAATGAAAAAGTTTCGCGGCGAATATCATGAGAAAGAAATTGGAAGAAGTGTTATCTCAACTACGTCGATCCTGCTATTCTTTCCTGTATGGAATGAGTAAAGAATCAAGCAAGCCATGTAAGTGTGGTGAAAGGCACTGGGTTTTTTGTCTTTCTTTCGGCGGAGGCGCTTGAAACATCAAAAAGAAAATGGCAAGAGAAATTGTCACTCTAGACTCTTTATACTTTTTTCTACTCGCTCCAAGTATTACGCTCTGTTCTTTGACTCGCTTCATTTCGCTCTTAGGATCCTCATGTGGAAAACAAGACAGGGCGCTTAGCACAATGACACTGTAGAACAATTTCAGGGATGTGGCGCAGCTTGGTAGCGCGTTTGTTTTGGGTACAAAATGTCACGGGTTCCTATCCTGTCATCCCGGACTTTTCTTCTCCTCTGGGCAGTAACGAGGCGCTATGGATAGACTACGCGCGTTGAACATTGCCCTTTTCTTTTTACAGTCTTGTCTTTTCAATTCTGATAAAAAGGCGTTCTTAGTTCAGTTCGGTAGAACGTGGGTCTCCAAAACCCGATGTCGTAGGTTCAAATCCTACAGAGCGTGATCCTGAACGGAATGGAATCAACCGCTCCACGGGTGAAGCGAGTATTTGAGCGAGCTAAAATGTGAAACGAGTATAGAAACGATCTATGCAATTGAGAAGCGAGTAACAAATTCGTCGACCTTCCCTACGCGCGTTGTCTAACTACTTTCACACTCCCGCATTCTTTCCTACCGCAAACGAACTCCGGTCGAGATCTTGAAACCGTAGGCCTTCAATGGGTCCATCCTTAATCTCAATTGAATCGATCTGAAGCTCTTTCTCATAAAATGATTCTCTTCAACGTGTGTGAAGTCGTTTGACTTGTTGGCTCACCCGAGGCTCGTCTCAACTGCTTATGGTCTTACCACAACTCACTATTGAGAGTTGATAGACTCATTGTGCGTGAGGTTCGCGGCGCCGCCCTTCCGTTGAAGGAAAAAAGACGCTATAGTGATTTTTTTCTTTTCCAACAGTCGAGTAGTTTATCTTCTGATTCCATATCAGATTCTACTTTTGATCTGACTTCAAGACCGACGTTAGCCCGGAACTCCTCGGAACACCAACCTGGAGAAGCTGCGAAGCTCGCGCGTAACTAGCGAAAGAAAGCACTCAACCTGGGTAGCAATTCCACTAAAGGAAGATGGAATTCGAAAAGGGCAGGCCCAGGAATCAGTCAGTCAATAGTGTAAAGGAAGGATAAAGCTATCACTTCAACAACTCAGGTTGACCAATGAAATAACCTCCCGGATTGTTACTCGCGGAAAGTCTTGCTTTGTTACTCGTTACTACTACTGGAATCTTTTCTCTACTCGCTCCGCTCTGTTCTTTAACTCGCTTCATTTCCATTCCGCTCGTTTCTATACTCGCTTCACTACCGTTCCGCGGTTGATTCCATTCCGAGAAAGGATCTGATCGTAGATGGAGACAACAACCAGTGTGGGGGTAGGGGCGGATGTAGCCAAGTGGATCAAGGCAGTGGATTGTGAATCCACCACGCGCGGGTTCAATCCCCGTCGTTCGCCCATCAAGAAATGGACCATTTCTTTCGGAGACAGAAGACAAACCTAGAAAACATTTTTTCAGCAAGTCATCTCGAGTTCAAACGCATCCAAGCAATTGGTATCCGATTGAAACATAGAAAGCATAGATTCGCGTCGCCTACTTGCTGAAAACAAAAAAGGAATGACCGATCATTCTTTGTATGACGTTTTTAAGACCTCACTAATCAGCCAACCACTTTGAGTTCAACATGAATGAAATGAACCCCCGGATGAAGAGAAAATATCTCCTCCCTTTTACTAAACCATGGGGAGCCCCGAGTAGTTTACCGGACAAATTGAGTTGTCGTGACGATACCTTTCAACGTGGAAGATCGGAAATTCTCTTCATCACGAGACTGATAGGATCTGCCGTAGACACCCGAGAGACCTCCACTTTTTTTTACTCGCTCCAACGCTCGTTTCTATATTCGTTACTACTTGATTTAGACTCAAAACAAGTACTACGATCACGCCCTTTAGAGTTGCCAAGTTCACTTCCACCTATACGTTTTATCCTGCATGCCATTGACTTGGTTCCTGGTGCTACCTTGCCTAATCCGCCACAAACTCGGATGAGCCCCCAGGAGCATGAGGAGCTTAGGCGTCAAGTAGAGGAGGCGAAAGGGACATATTCGAGAGAGCCCGTGTGCCGTACCCGCTCTTCTTACTCCTTTTCAAGATTGTTCTTGAAGGATGTGTGTGGACAGTCGAGCCATCAATCGCATCACAGTTCAGTATCTATTTCCTATCCCACGACTTTCTGACATGTTGGACGACCGATGCCGCCATCTTTTCCAAGATTGACCTAAGGAGTGGGGGGTACTTTTTCCAAACCTTCCCACGAGGAGCCTCTCTTTCTGTTGCTGGTCAGCCTGTGTGCTAACAAGATTGTGAATTGCTAAGAGTTCCTTTCTTCCGGGTTTGTGAAGTCCGAATGAAAGCCTAATACTTCTCACCTACTCAAACGAGATTTCAAATTACCATTCCGTCGAATTGGAAAAACCTGGCTCCTACGGATAAGCGGAAATCCCCGTTTTCATTGAGGGGAACTTCTTGAAGTCAACAATCGACTTTCAGCTCTTTGGAATTAGACAAGGGCAACCCTACGCCTAATGTTCATACAATTCATGAGCTTCTTCCTGACTCCCGCATTCTTTCCTACCGCATTCCGGCCGGTCCCTGACGGTCGAGATCTTGAAACCGTAGGCCGGTCCCTTTCGGTCGAGTTCTTCAAACCGTAGGCCTTCAATTGGTCCATCCACCCTCTACTACTATTCACACTCAAGGTGAACAGTAAGCATTGCAAGCAAATAGAGAGCCCCCGCCCGTTTGAGCCGTTGCGAGCCTACAAGTGTACCGGCTGTTTGTTTGAGTCGCGAAAGGGCAGGGCCGCTTGCTACAATTATCAACAACATATGTTCTATCTATCTATCAACTAGAATCCAAATTGATTTCTTCAACTTCTCCTGAGGATCCAGCCAGTGGAATACTTGGAGCGAGCTATTGAGGGAAGAGGCAGAAGCAGATAGTTCAACATCTCTTTCCATCTTCCCTAAGTGAGCGAATTGCATGTATAGATCCGTAAGGGCTTATAGTTTAATTGGTTGAAACGTACCGCTCATAACGGTGATATTGTAGGTTCGAGCCCTACTAAGCCTACCACCCCCCTCACCTGATACAAGGCAGTCGAAGTACCCTAGCCCTTTTCGATCTAGTCCCACCAAGGCTGCATGGTTGGCGCGTCACCATTGCCGTTCACAGGAATTGGCATCCGCCTGAGATGGGTTCCTTGTTGATTCATGTTGATGCTGTTCTCTAACCAGGAACTCACAAAGAAAACATTGGAGTGGTGGTTCGAAGACCTCTCCCTATCGCCTACGGTTTCAAGATCTCGACCGGAATGCGGTAGTGTGAAGGTAAATCCAACTTCGTCTCATGAGGCCTATGGATAAGACTGTTGGCGTTGAGGAGCGCGACTATGAGAGTTGGGGTTTCCTTGAGAGATCCTTACGAAATTCCCGGGTTGAGGAGTTCATGTTGAAGAAAGGCTTCGGGTTTGAAAACCTACGTAGATCTAGGATAAACCCCAACAAATCGCCTATAAGAGAGACCCTTGGAAGCAATGGGTAAGACAGAGTGCTGTTAGCGACTCAGTACAAGGATTCGGCTTCGTAAAAATATATATAGTCTGAATCTGCCGAGAACCACGGTTAGAAAAACAAGACCTGAGACCCGTAATTCAATGGAGCGAGTCAAATTCAAGAAGAGAATCATCGATTGACCAGTTCGTCTACTATGCTATTTCTGCTTGATCACAGCTCGCCCTTCTTTCTTTTCGTGCAGTGCACTTTGAATAGCAAACATACTCGCTTCACATTCCCTTCGTGCGGTTAGTTCAAGGGCATAGGAAAGACACTTGTTGTCAGATGCGATCCAAAAGCTTTTTTCAAGCGTAGAGACTACATATGAGGAAAATGCGAATAGAGATGCGGAACTCGTCCATCAACCGGCAGAAGATTGGAACCAGGACCTGGCACACATAGCTCACCAAGGCCCATGTCGTCTGCACGAAGGAGAAGTGACAAGTGAGAACATTCTAAAAATAATGAGAATATAAGGTATATACCCTCGGTATCTTCATCTGAGGGCGGCCGTTCAAAAGGAGCGGGCAGAAGCTCGACCTGGTTTTAGACTTCAACAAATTCAGTTCCGTAGCATTCTTTTAGTCAACACTACAAAGAGATCCTAACTCGTCGGATGGGTGAGATCATTAGTGAAAGAAGGATGTTCGAAGACCTCTCCCTATCGGTCGCGTTCCTACGGCCGGAATGCTATCGGGACCAATTGAAGGCCAGAGGCCGGAATGCGGTAGGTTTTCATGCGGTAGTTAGCGTACTAGCAGCTTGCATATTGTGAGGGACTACTCTTCCATTTTCAATCTTACTTCACTCTCACTCTCGCCTAGTTGGAACTTGTGAGACCCCCTCAGCCCACATTCCTTATTTTCGGCTAACTTACTAAAAGAAAAATGCCAGGCCCCCATAGTACTAGCTCATAGCTCTACCTCTAGCTTCTAGAATTCTTCATCTTCCCAAATAGGAAAGAAGGCCTCTCTAAAATCATATCTTTCACTAATTGGGATATTACTGAAGTCGAGAAATAACACAACTTGATACAGGAAAAGAAAACGAATCAAAGGCATCCCCCGCTGCTACTCTTTTGAAAGCCTTAACCGCTAAAGAAGAGACTTGCGAGCATCTCTTATTTAGGGCAGGCGGGGAAAAAAAGACGCAAATAGGAATGGTTGACCAACTAGAACAGGAGATTTCTATTCGACGGTTTGCGTCATACTTGTTCGCAAGACGTGTAGTAAACTTGTCTCGCAAATCGGACATGCTTCATACTGCGGCTTGTCCGCTGCAGGCATATGGTTCTGGTGTTCGACACCAACAAACCTTACGATACGTTCCTGTCTCTCTTACTAGGTATGGATATCCGAGCCTTATTCCATCTTTCCATCGTAGAATGATATATAGGAAAGATAAGGGTTCAACCATTCTAGTCAATCTCGATTGATCATTCTTTTGATTGAGCAAGGATGGACGTAGTTCAGATTCAGTTGCCCAAGACAATAGAGAAATCTACCTTGACTTCAATGATCGAACCTATTAAGGATATGGAATCGGTTATATCTGTCATATCAAGCATGAAATAAGTTTTCAATTGTTAGAGCTTGGTGGCAAGGATATTTCCCGGAAGAGATTACCTGTGGAAATTGAACCAATTTGACACCCCAAACCATCACAGCATATGAGTGCTGAACCTGGTGCCGAATACGGTATCATAAGCCCACTTGGAGAGTCCGTCGGATCAAGAAGAAACAAGAACGCAAAGAGTAACAAGTCAGTTGTCGCTGTAGAAGGCGCACGAACGATCGAGAGAGGGATTACACAGCTAGAAAGCAGGAACAGGGGACTCTGACGCGATCTCTTCTTTAGCGATAGGCAATCCGGTTATTGAGCTAGTAATCCGTCTCTATTGTGAGAGCCAAGAGTTTCCCTTCGCCAGTAGTTCTAGCAGAATAAATCGTTTTCTAAGTCCCAGTAGGGGCATGCCCACCAGTCAACTCTATAGGGGGCGGCAAGGAGCTTATAGGGTGAGGGCTTGACCTCTCCTTTTTCTAAGCGCTTTCTCGTTCCGGAAGAAAACGGAATGAATTGATTGGAAGTTCCCTGCCTGACAGCTAGTCTTAAGGTGAGCAGCCCATCCAATTAGAGTCTCCGGATAGGAAGTATGGTAGGACTTCTCTCGTTGTGTAAGATGTTATGTGCGGTAGTCTTTTCTTTACTGTTATGCCCTTTTGCTTACATAGCAAGTTGCTTGCAGGAGTAGCTTTTGGAGGGACCAATTGAAGGCCAGAGGCCGGAATGCGGGAGTCATGAAGCGGTAGTGTGAAGGTTGTTCGTTTGCGGTAGGTTTGAATGCGGTAGTTAAGATGTAATTCGAGCTCGAACGAAGTGAATGAGTGAAATAACTATACGCTTCCCGTGTGTCAGACGTCCCGTATTCCCAAAAAGGAGGGGAAGTCTGACAAAACTAGGGAAGGAGTAAGAGTAAAGCAACTAAGCAAGCAAGGCAAGGAGTACTCCGATGTGCAGCGAGAAACTACAATACGGTAGGGGAAAGTGCTTAGCAGAATGGAAAAGAGTCATTGGATGTCGTAGTGATGCCTGTTAGCGCTCTTTCATGGGTGGCGAATTCCTTCTTTCTTTCTACTTGTCTCAAGTCCACAGCACAGTCCGGGCTATCTACTAATGAAGGAAGGGAGCCTTCTCTTCTGCTGATCGATTCCTACTTCTACTTGCAGGCATAATAGCAGTCAAAGGATGGAACCCCGGTAACATCACGCTACCAAGATGAAGGCCTAAATGGAACCAATACGAGCAAGCAGACTTTAACTAGAGGAGACGACCTCATGCCCGTCCTAACTATCAGACAGCCCTGTGAGAACCCTGCTTGACTGCACCAAACTGAAACGAACTACTACCGAGGCGACGATCCCGGGGAACCCTGATCGGCACAGGATCTTTGCTACCGCAGGGGGGTCACTGCCCCGCCGGAAACGAATAGGAAAAGGCATAGAATAGAATAGATTCATCTTTCTCCTCTCTCTTTCCGGTATGTCGCTCCTCGCCTTTCCATCGTCGGGTGAAGTGCTTTTTGAATCATCCTTCACTTCCCTTGGGATTGGAGCAGTGGAATAAGTCCCTGCCTTTCTTAATAAGCTAACCCGCAAACCTAAGGAATTGGATCTTACCTGTTTGCAAGACAGGTTGTGAAATTAGGTCGTAAGTCTGGTTGGTTATTTGTAGCATTGTATATAAAGCAATGCGCTTCATCATTATAACAGGCTTATGGTGGTGTTAAGACACCACCTAGTTGACTTCCTGTCCCAGTCTCTCTCACGAAGAGTGGGTACCCCAGGATTATACCATCTTTCCTATATACCATTCTACGATGGAAAGTAGGCCTTCATTCTGAATTCAAATATCGCAGGGTTCACCCATTAAAAGAAGTTATTTCAGTAAAAACCCTAGGCTTGGCATGGCAGGAAAAGCATACCATGGTTCTAGTGAAGGAAGATCAGATCAATTCGGAGAAGAACCAAAATTCAGGATTTCCTATGCCATCCTTTATCCTTTCTACATTCATTCCGATCCAATCGGAAAACCCTTTCTTGTAATTTGTTTGCTTGATTTCTGGAAACTTAAGAAAAATAGGAATTCTTTCTAAAAATTGGAGTATTTGACAATCAAAATATTTGTTATCAACATCCTTTTTCGTATATAGCATATCATCCCGACCATTTCAAATAGTTCGATTCTTCAACGTTTCAAAAAAAAAGTGTTTCTTTAGGCGTATTCAAAGAAATCTCTTGGTTATTATTTGCTTGAAAAGCCGGTCTGGAAAAAAAAGATTCTTTTTCACAGAATTTCGAATTTGCAAAATTCTCTTTTTTATTATCTAATGAATATATTTCCAATTTTTTTTTGAAAGGAATTCAAAGTAATTGGTCTTTTTCATCTGAATCCCATTTACTTCCCATTTCCTTTTGAATTTTACGACGTTGATGAACTCTATTTCGCCGTTTTTTTGGTATGAATCCAGATCGTTTGATCTCAGATAAATCGTATTGATAATGTCCTCTTAACCTGTTTTTCCATTGAGTTATTTCATAACTCGGCATTTTCTTATGGTTTCATTGACAACGAACTATTTGAATTCCTTGTCTTTCAAAGGAAGCCCTTTTGACAAAAGGACGGATTCCTTTATATTGGTGAACGAATTTGGAAGGGTTTTTGATTTGAAGTTGTGATAATTTGAAAAATACATATGCTTGTGATACGTAAGATACATCATAAAAAATATATGAATTCGTTTTCCTTTTATCAAGAGTATCTTTTACAGGCGAAACAGACGGCATTGGATTGTTCTTTTTTTTAGGAATCATTTTTTGTTTTCTTTTATTCTTGGAAATCGATTTCTCAATTTTTTTTTTGTTTAAAAATCGGTTTAAAAAAGCTAGGTCGTTTTCGAGCCGAACCAAAAGGAAATTCAGATTCCATTCCCCAAATTGTTAAAAAACTCATCTTTTTCTTTTGTATTATAGATTCGAATTCTCTGAGAGGATCGTAATTTAGATTTGTGCCAAGGTTTCAAATAGAAAGGAAATACGATTTGAATCAGAATACCGTCTGTCAACCCATTTTTAGGAAATTCGGTTTCGGATAATGGAACACCATTATAGGTACATTTCACATACATCTTTCTATTCCATTCCTGTACGTCTTCCAACCATTCAGGACGTTGAAATAGTAATATACGTCCAATATTTTTTGCAAGTATTTTAGTAATGAAGGTAATAGAATCCATTTTTAGAAAATGGATTGGGTTAGTAACATGGTACCTCTTACTACTTGTGCAAATGGAATAATATCCCAGGCCTCCGCTATCTCTATTCTCAACTTTTCGGTTGTTTTGTCTTCTATATATTCTACATTTTTTCATGCTTTTTCTTCCACCCAATTTCTAAAAATTCGTAGAATCAAGTAGGTAGTAAAAGAAAAAAGAGGTTTTTTTTGTATTCGGTCCAAAAAAAAAAGAGGGGAAGATGCATTTGCTTGCAACAATTCCCAAATAACTATTTTACGCCTTTGAGCTCGCATAGAACCTTTTATTAGACCTCGACGAAAGTCGGGTAGTTGTGAATAGCGTATCAAAGCGACTTCGTTTGGTTCATCAGACGTATTAGTATCGGGCGTATTAGGGTCAGTATTCTCCTTCTTCGTAGTCAAGATTACTACACGTTTGGCTTTTCTTGAACGAATATCATAATCTAATGATACTTTTTCGTGATGTTCTCCTGATTGTTGTTGTAATTCGCTGATTAATTTGTATAACCATCGAGGAACTTTTTTTTGTATTTTAGGTACTTTCGTGATAATATTGGTTTTCTCAGTATTCGTAGTTCAATTAGTAGTTCAAAAAGAGTTTGAATTTGATTTTCCTTTCAAAACGAAAGAACAACCTGTCCTATTTAGATGTATGTAGTCCATCTCTGTAAAAAATGTTTTGATGAAAATGAACGAATCAAAAATAGACTTAGAGACGACTTCTTTCTCAAATATGCTTTTTTTCTCGTCGAAGTATGGGAAATAAGTATCCTTCAAAAGGAGACGATGAATCTTATTGATACCCAATTTTTTTGTGAAATTTTGTGTATTTCTTTTTTTTTTTGGTCGACTAAAGCGAAAACCCTTTTTGCTCTTCGATATGATCCGTTCAATAAGGGATCATGCTTTTTGGAAAAGTGTTTTTTTGTCGAATCGTCATTACACAAATGAGGCTTTCTTTCTATTTCTAGTATAGTCAAATCAGTATATTCTTTATCTAGAACTTGAATTCGATTTCTAAATGTGGTGTGTCAATTTTTGACTTTTTCGTTGGTTAAATAAAACCAAGAATTCGGTAGAGGCATTTTTTTCAAGTGTAAACCAGCATAGCCCACTTTTTATTTGTTCGAATCAAATTGTGAAAATGGGAGGATACGTAAAAGAGATTGTTTCTTTTCCACCACTTTTGGATGTGGCAAAAAAATATTGTGACATTTCATTTCTGACAGCCTTGTCAAATTTTTGAGTTTCAATGTATCGCAAAGGTCGATTCCATCGTTTCGAATCGAAAAGAAGGGTTGAAAGAACTTTCTCAAAGAAAAAAGTACGCTTTTTTTCCTTTTCCATTCTTTTATATAAACTTTGAAATTGGGAATTTTTCTTTTGAAGATTCATTAGATAAGATTCTTCAAAAACGGGTTGGGTTTTTCGTACGTTATCTTTCTTTTCATTTAGATGTATTTTGTCTTCGATATTTTTAGAATCCGTTTTTTCTTCCGAAGTTCTAGTTCTATCCCTTTTCTCTTTTTTTTGTTTGGTTTCCTTGATTTTTTCATAAGCTCTTTCTTTTTCCACCCTTTCTTCCACTTTTTGGGTTTCTTTCCTTTATTATTCGTAAGAATGGGGGACGGTATTCTGCCTTAATAGTAGACATAGGTAATAAATAAGAGAATACTAAAGACCCGAGCCATAGAATTGAGAAATTATAATCCAAGGTACTTATTAGATCGAATGTACTTATTCGATCTAATAGAATGATTTTCCCGTATCCAGATGAATACCAACCCAAGCCATTTCATGAATAAAATGTGACCAATTAACCAACCAACAAAACGACTTGTTACAAATAACATCTTGTTGTTGCATCGAAACATATAAATCTTGACGAATCTGGCTAACATTGAACTTGGTAAAATGAAATGGTTGAATAATTGAAAAATTAGATTATTCAGGAATACACATTGAATGCTGAAATTACGCATTGAATTTCTGGTAGTAGATCCAGAATCAAAAAAGTGTTTGTGGTTATTCCAGAAGAATTGAAACAAAAGATATGGTAGAGCTAGCACAGTTATTGTATGAGGTCTACCCAATGCTAGATGCAGAGGCGCATAATAGATCGATATGAAGATCATGAACTGTCCTTTAATAAAACCGGTAGTTGCTGATACCTTCTTCTCAGTTCCTTCTTCCATAACCTGAGCTCGGAGAAGGAAGAGATAAGAGGGCCCTATGGAGAATGTGGTCAGAAATCCATAATAGAGTCCGACCACAACGACCGAATGGATTCACTTCATGCATAAGGATACTAGATTACCTAGTAGAAAAGATTGAAAAAGCATCACAAACCTCCAAGATTTCTTTTCTATAGCAATTTCTGGATTATGATCTCATTTTTCACTATAGAAAAGAAATAGAAAGAGATAGACTAGAAACGACATCTGTTATGTCAATGACACCAAAAGGGTATTAAATGAATGGAATTGGGATATGGATGGAATATAATGAAATAGAGCGACTTTGAGGTTCTCTCTGAAATGAGGCACGTAAGGGAGCCACTACGAAGAAGTTCCGGGAGTTACGAAGGAGGGTTCGAGCTCATATTGTTCATGGGTTGAGAAGGGGAATTGAACTCTATGAGATCGAATCTCCTCTCCCGTTGTTCCTCAGTAGCTCAGTGGTAGAGCGGTCGGCTGTTAACCGATTGGTCGTAGGTTCGAATCCTACTTGAGGAGATTTGATTCAGATTCATTCTGAATTAACGAATTCAGAATCTGAATAAAGGGGCTCACTTTGTAGGTCCTGAATAATCCATTGCTCCATAGCCTTGCCTCGGGGCTATTTAAACTAGTCAATTAAGAATTCTCAGATGGACTAGCACTGCATCAAAGATGGAGTCATCTATTCTCACGAGAGTGAACATAACATCTCACGAGAGTGAACATAACAATTGCCGCGAGCAAACATATTAATGACGAGGAAGGCATTTTTGTTATGCTACTAATACTTGTATTTGCTCGCCTATTCTGCCCAAGCCTGGCTGAGGAAGAGTTACGGGGCGTAAAACAAAAAAAATACACGGATGGGTGCATACTATGTGTAATGATTCCACCATTCACGATAAATAGAAAAAAAAAAGCCATTCAAAAGACACACACCCAAGTTCCATAGCTTTTGGTCCGCTATCCCGATCATGATTTTCCTACCCCCAGAGGTTTGGAACGAGATATCCGTTAGAAACTTATTCAAAAGTCATTGATAGACATATTCAAGTCCCTGGGTTTTTTTTCTTTGGTTGATGGACCAATTGAAGGCCGGGTAGGGGGGCACCCATGTTAGTACGTTGGCGACTCAAAACAGGATAAACCCCTTGGTTTATTGCCCCGATGTTCTCTTCGTAGTTCCGACCTTGATGCAATTCAGTAGTGAAACGAGTAGAGAAAAGTCGAATCCGATTCTGTCAGTAAGTACCCACAGGTTCAGAAGAGGCGGTTTACTGGAGAGGATCGATTCAATTGAGTTGCCGATCGCCAAAGAAAGTGAATCTTGTTTCTATGTTGGTTGGATTTTTCTTTCTGCCGTCTGTCTTTCTTTTCTCTCTTTTCTCTTAGCAAAGTAGGCTCAAGTCACACTTTTGGCTTGCTACAAGCTGGGCAGGGGGCTCAGGGACTGCAGTCAGCCGCTTCCCCTGTAGTCGTCAGCTCGTTCTTGACAGATCCGATCGGGTGTTCATAATCTGGAGTAAAAGGATTCGAACCTTTGCATGCCGGTACCAAAAACCGATGCCTTACCACTTGGCTATACTCCATAGGCCTGTTTAGGACGGTGGGAACGGGGAGAGGGGGAAGGGGGAAGCAGGGCTCGAAGAACGAGCCGTGCAAGGACGCGACTCTAATAGAAAGAAAGGGTAAGCTCTCTGCTCTATTTGCTTGCAATGCTATGCCTATCAAAGTAGGCGAAGGAACGAAGTGCTCGACTGAAAGGGAGAGGTAGGGAAGATCTCGACCGAAAGGGACCGGCCGGAATGCGGTAGGAAAGAATGCGGTAGGAAAGAATGCGGTAGTGTGACGGGCTCGACCGAAAGTACGAGGATTGATACAAAGCTCTCTTTTGCTCGTGTCACTTACGTTCTACTCGCAGGGTTCCAAACCTTTGGAGTAGTTGGCTGAATCAAGACTCGTGTTCACATACGTAATTCCTTGAGTTCCCCCGCTCACCAAAGCGGCTTCAAACGAAAACGCATCAGTCTAGGAAATATAGAATCCCGGGCGTAAAGGCACTAGGCCTCTTTCAGGCGGTTGAACATAAGCCGACGATTGGCGGACCTATGTAAAATAGTGAAGATTTGTCGAGCTTCATTAGCTAAACGTAAACGCCCTCTCCGCTATGAAGCGTCGCTGTGAACGATTGTGGCAACATGGATGTGGGATTTGAAGTGGGTTCTCGTGGTGTAATAATACTCTTTCGAGATGGTCAAGACTAGATAGAGTTTTCGCAAACAACAAATGGTTGTCCATCTTTCCTAATGTGTGAGTGCCCTCCCCGAGACTCACAATTGATGGATTCCCAGGTCTTTTCTGTTGGAAGACTGCGGCGACAAGAGAAGAAAAAAAGGCCTTGCATATAACTCACTTGGAAGAAGAAGAATGGGAATATACTAGAACCAAAATAGTGTATACGGTATATCGCGGAATCTTCTAATTGACTTGAATTTTATGCTGTATGTATAGGAGACCGTTTCTTTCGCGTCATTGGAAGACGAAAGGGAGTCCGCTATAGCTTCATCACCCGCCGCATTCTCCAACTCATCGGATGTCTCCTAACGCTAACTATTGTAGAATTCGAAAATAGGCTCTTTCTACCAAATAGTCTTCTGTTGCTACAGATGGGATGTTCTCGGACTGAGGCCGTGTTGGATAACCTTACAACACTCGAAAGTGAATATCAGTCAGTAAGATAGATCTTTCTTCAGAACACCAACTCGTTGCGTCTAGTGTCATGGTTTGATCAATCAATAGAATGAAAAGTCAAAGGGCTCTAGTAGAATAGAAGATTCTGCCATCGCAACATCAAGCGCTACTGCTTCATTGACTTGTGCCGTGCCGTCTGAGTCAGAAAATGTAGTCTTTTATGCAGCTGAGTCCTCTGTCTACCGGCCTTCTTTATTTTTTCTATAAAAAGGATAAGAGATCATAGATAGTCCAGCATAAGCCCAGAGGGGAGAATAGTCAAGCGCCTATAAAACTCGAAAGGCAGGAAAGGCGAAAGAGCATCTCGTAAAACCCCTGAAAATGGAGAAAAATGCCAGCCCCTAATCCGACGGGAGACCGTCGGTGTGATCGCAGCAATCGTTCTTAGTTCCCGTCGAAAGAAAGTCAGAATTGAGGAGCGGTCAACACGGAGTGTTGTAAGGCCTAGCGAACCCTGCGAGTGGAACGATAGTGAAACGAGTATAAAAAGCGAGCGAGCGGAGTATTCGTTGCGAGCAGAAAGCGTACCTTAAGAACCTTCTACGAGCAGCGAGCGTACACGACTACTAATAGAGCTAAAAGAAGGAAAGCTCAATAACATCTCCTGTCCTGTAAGAAGGAAGGTCATCAGTCCCATAGCATATGTTGGTCCATCCCATCTGCAGCCTATGCGGATAAGATCACAGCTGATCTTGCAAAGAATAAGAATCGTCGTCATTCAGTTGATAGTATATGCCCTTCTGCTGATGCTAATGTCGGCAAAATGGAAGTGAATTTCCCCGGGGATCTGAACGATTGATCGGATTCACTCTAACAAGGCATTCTTGCGCTGATTCGAAAACATTTTTGACAGGACAAGACAAGTGGCAGATGAGGATTCAATAGCAGCCTAAGAGCCTATGATAGAACAAGGGAAGTCTTATTGCTAGCAGCTCCTTCTATCAAAGAGCCAAAGAGGGCATTCGATGCATCAATCCCATTCTAGCTAAGAGCAGATTCGAGACCAGCAGATTCTTCTGTCCATCTTGAGCTTCTTCTTTCCCGAGGAAGTCGAGTTCAGGCAGTACCGAATCGATTTAGTTCTCCGCTTTCACACTACCGCATTCCGGCCTCTGGCCTTCAATTGGTCCCTAACGGTCGAGTTCTTCAAACCGTAGGCCGGTCCGTAGGCGATAGGGAGAGGAATTCAATTGGTCGATCCTCTTAAAATATTCATCGAGAACCAGAGAGCTCAGGTTCAAATCTTAAGCCCACTCGTCGTCCAAACGGTACAAGGCGTGGCGTACCCATTTGTTGAAGCTGCTTTCGGATAGGGGAGGAGAGGGTACGCAGATCATTTTCATGTTCAGTACCATTCGCTGCCTCGCACTCCACATTGGCTGACGCCGGAGGTAAGTCATCAAACTGAATCGCTGGGCAATTAACATCACGCCTCGCATCAATCTGGATTTAGCACGAAGAATATCACAACTTACCGTTCTTTCACTGTCCTCGCTAACTTGGGCCGTTCGTGTTATTGCTTGAAGATCAACTACTGGAGCTGCCCTCAATTCGTCACCATCTCCTAGCGGCGGAACCTTCGGCATTCCTTCCGGAGTCAAGTGCACATGAGGCTCGGGCTCCAGAGTATCCTGAACCACCTGTACACTATCCGCTGTATTCAAAGCTACATCACTCGAGGACGCCGTATCCTCGATATCTGTTCCCTGGGGATCATACGCTGCCAGTGTACTCAATGTGTCGCTGGGCCGGGTGGCTCTCTTTGACCTTTCGATCTACTTCCTAAACTTAAGGAGGATAAGGCTGTAGATGATGTTGTCCCAGCTGTAGAGTCAACCTTTCACTACGTTCCTGCCCTATGTTCGATTCCAACTAACACTATGTTGGATTTTTGCATTTTCTTTTTATGCGAAAGGCCTTGGGCGGGAGTTGCTTTAGCAATTGTAGCAGGTTCCAGGTCTCAGTAATAGAAAAAGATTGGGAAAGACCACGACGCGCAGTGGAATAGGAAAGAGAGCGTCGAGCACCGCTTTAGTGTCACCAGCAAATCCTTTTTTTTTTGTTTATTGGGAGACTGAAAAAGGCTTTGTCAAGCAGGCATGATTGTCACGTCGATCGACAGTTGAGAAATCCTATCTCCGGGGCCCTCACGGCTATCTTTCACCGTTGACAGACATGGTTCAACGTGACAGGTACGGTTTTTCAATCAATGGATGACTCAAGGTTGTTGTTTTCAATCAGGTATAGGGAAGGGAGCTTTCGATTAAACATTTGTGTGGGTCTAGCTTGAGAATTGCCCTTTATTTCTCGACGATCAAAGAGTAAAAACTCGCTTTCGAGCTAACCGAGCTGCCAACAAGCAAAACGAGTTCTCATTCACGGATAACTAAGCGGGGAAAGGGGGACCCTTCTCATACCCGCCCAACCTGGAGCCTAACGGAGAAAAGGCTATGCCCAATAAATAGGGGCGGTAAAAGGATGTCCGTCTGTTGATGGCTAGCTCGTACAAGCAAATAATGGAAGCAATTCCCACGAACTGAGAAAAAAGGAAGGATGTACTTGCCCCCTTCCCCAGCCATTACCGCTCATCCACCGCTTTTGATTAAGAAATCCTGTCTCCAGGCTGTCTTTTGCGTACTATTCCAACATACCCTACCGCAAACGCACTCCCGCATTCTTTCCTACCGCATTCCGGCCGGTCCCTGACGGTCGAGATCTTGAAACCGTAGGCCGGTCCCTTTCGGTCGAGTTCTTCAAACCGTAGGCCTTCAATTGGTCCTCCGCTTGGATTCATTTCAAGTCTCGAGTTCTTGTTCTCTCTCGAAGATTCAATAGAGGTAGGAAGAAAGAAAAACGAAAATGAAAAGAAACGCATAACCCAATCAACAAAAAAGAAGTGAATAAGAGAGGATAGTGCACTCAATTCCATCGAGCCTGGGATTAGCAGACGGTGCAGAGCTCGTACTAATAGCTAATAGGAGGGGCCGACGGTCTTACTAGCGATGAGTAAACAAAGTCGCTAGGAAAGTGTTAGATAGGTATCAAGGCACAACCGAACTGACAAGTCAGTTTCGAGGACCTCCACCTATTTCTTAAGTGTTGAAGAAGAAAGGCTATGCTGATGTATTTGCAGAGTCTTTTTTTTTTCTCCTACTAGAATCTAGTTGAGCCCTCTTCCTTTTTTCGGGAATCGAGTTGACGTTCAACTTTAGCTAATAGCTAGCCTAATCTAAGAGGCTATATCAAAGGTCTGGTGACGGTGAGGTATTGTAAAGCTCCCACACTAAAGTCCTATAGAGGTCTCTTGAGCCTAGGGTATAATGAATATTACCGGATTCCCTTACGAGTTTCATAGCAGAGACGAAAGAAGAGAAAATAAGGGCAGGTGGCTAGGCTAGTGCAAGAGTCCAAGTCGGGAGCGTCTAGTAGGTTTAGGATCAAGGATGGGCTCTTTCTCACCAGAGAGAATAGCCTTTACGTACCTGGAGACTGAAGGTAATGAAATGTTGGTAGTCTCATGCGACTGCTCAGCGCCTATACGAAAGAAAACGGTCAAGTCTATCCTTCTTCTTGTCTTGCACTTTGTCTAAGGGGAAAAAGTGACGTGAATTGCGACGTTCGACAGGAAGACGAAGGTGTTGAGTGCTAACGAAGAGATGACGGAACGATGGCTTAGTCGTTAGACTCTGGAGCTTAGAAAGAGCGTGGAATGGAAATAGCAAGCGAGTAGAAGGTTCGGTCATCAATGCTGGCACTCTCGGAAGTGCTTCTTTATTTTTGATTTCGTTTTAGCCTCGCGAAATCAAATAAATAGAAAGGGGGTGAGAAAGAAAGGAGCAGAGGCAGAGTGAAGGAGATGAAGAAACTCAGACCGAAAGCTCCATGCTCTCGAGAGAAAGCAGGTAGAAAGGGAACGGTCAGCCAGCTTGCCAATTCACTGAGGCCTTTAGGAGTATCCAGGGAGAGTGACTCCAGAGACCTTGCTCACCCTTCGACACTACAGAGGTGATGACCCCAATTTGGATGGTCCAGTCTCGCCCAGAAGCTCATAGCCTGATTCTAAGTCTGTTTGTTAAGCATACGCCACTCAATAAAGAAAAGAGCGGAGAGAAAGAGTTTGCTAGGCTGTTTATCTCATTTCTAGCATCTTCCTATTCTTTCTTCGGGAGAAGACTTCGTGAAACCTTTCCTATCTATTGATCCCTTAACAGCCATGGTTCCGAACTGGTCGGATTTTGACTTCTGCCTCTCTTGTTCTATGCGCCTTTGCTGTGCTTTCTTTCAGAAAGATCGTATTAGATTAGAAGATGGAAGATTAGAAGCGGGAAAAGCTCCTGCCCCGTGGATGGATAAGTCAAACTAAAGAGGCACTCCACGCCCGCTCTCTAGTAGGCGAATACTTTCTAACTGCCTAGCTGCTCTATAAGTCATCTAAGGGGGAATTCGATTTCTTATCTTTGCTATTTATGAATTCCCCGTCTAATCGGTGGAAACCGCCATCAAGCTAGGCGGCTCTGACGTGGGTTTAAACAATTCCTATCCAATATACTACAAAAATGTGTTTCATGACCGTTAGGGTTGATTGGCCGGCCGCTTTCCTTTGGAAGAACTCTACTCGGACAAGCATTATCCCTAACTGCTAGATGTCTACTGCTTCATGACTCCCGCAAACGAACTCCCTTCACACTACCGCAAACCTAACATACCCTACCGCATTCCGGCCTCTGGCCTTCAATTGGTCCTCCGGTCTTCAATTGGTCCCTCCCTTAGTAGCTCTCAACTCCTACGCTCTGGGACTAAGTCAATTACAGACTACCCTGCTGAAAAAGGTGAGCAGCTTCAGTGGAGCTCGAGTGAATTAGTGGCATCTCGAATGCCCTCCACCTGTTGGTGAGTTACCCATTTCCTTCCGTAAGAAAGTAATTGTAGGATTGTTGTCCCGGATCTTGAGTACTCGTTGGGATTTTATCCTTCTGCCATTGAAGGAATCAGTCGTTGCCAAATATGCGCTTACGTCAAGGGTGGTCGTAAGATCAGAAGCATCTTCCCGGGAAATGAAACTATTAGAAAAAACCGATTCTCTCCGGCAAGAGACAACGCTAGAACTCAGTCTTTTTATTCCACAGGACACCTCAGGGAGTTTGAATACGACTTTACTAGTTCCGGATGAAAAGAGATGTGTATTTCTGTACACCTTTTCTGCAAGCAGATTAGGAGGACCAATTGAAGGCCAGAGGCCGGAATGCGGTAGGGTATGTTAGGTTTGCGGTAGTGTGAAATCAGGCGCTATGGAATTGCCCTTTCTCAATTCCATAGCGCCTTCCAGTGGTAAAGTACCTTGCCCCCGACCATTATACCACCAAGGACAGGGTGACATCCACAATGAAGCCAATGTTGATGCTCCTTCAGTCTCTCCTCAAGAGGTCGATCATCCATAGAAGGAATGGACCTAAAAAGTCAAGTCATATGAGTAGGAGGATCAATCGGCACTCGGACGACTCCATCAATCTGACGAGTGAACCGCTCTCCCTGATACTTCTAATACTCCCAGCTCTCAGGGCCGAAAAGAATCAGTCTGCGCCTAGAGAGAGCGAAAGCATTTGTCGCCTCAGGAGTATTTTCATACTGACTCCCAACATAAGGAGTCAAAGAGAGCTACACGAGCAGAACTTCTGAAGTCAGCCTCACAACAGGAATCCGCTTCTAAGGTTGTCTGTCACAAGAGGACTACTCTTTGATCTCTCTCCTACGCTCTTCGATAGCAGCTTGGTTTACTTTACAGGCGCGACCAAAGGGAGCCAACACCTTCTTTCTCTACTCTTTCTATTATGCAGTCTTTCTTCTCTTATCTAGGTTTCCGGGCTTCTCTCTTTAAGGCGGGGCGGTTGACTTTCTTTCTAGGCGTTGAGTTGGGAGCGAAGGCACTGACGGTCTTCCCGGTTCGGCTTTCCTTTTTTGCTTCCCCAGTTGACTTCTTAGGAATCGATCCAGACCTAGAACAGTTTCTTCACCAAGACGTGTGAACAGCGCCTCTACGCCTTTCGCTCATGAAGTCTTCAAAAAGAATTCAAGCAGTTGTGAACTCCTCCCGCTTCTGCTAACACAGGAAATTGATCTTCTAACAGCTTCTTGCTTGGTCGATCCTCTGCAAAGAAAGAGAAAGAGTGGAGATGTGAGAAAAAGATTCGAAATGCCCCTTTCGGAACCATATGCGAAGAAAAGCTAGGAAAGGAACTAAGAGGTGAATACAAGAACTCTAGCTCAACTGGAGAAGGGGACCTCTACTTAGGCAAGTACTGATAAGGGGAGCGTGTGGGTTAGTCCTTTCTGGTTCCCGCGAAACTAAGGTAACTACCGCAGAGGAGTCCACAGTGACTGCCACCTTCCTATGGTTCTCCATCCATGCTATCATCAAGCAAGCCATGATACAGGGACCATAATTCAGCAGCTGTAACTGAGCATATTCAGAGGTTTAGGCAAAAGAAAGAAATGCTGGTGAAGGTTGTAAGGGATGAGTTGCTCCCACACTGGCTAGTACTGATTTTGAAGTTTACTAGAACATAAAAGAGATTCGAAAAGAATTCCAAATAGACTCAATTTGATACTTTCACTTTAAAGAGTTCTTGCTCGCTAGCCGTATGACAGCCCGAGCTGCCATGCCTTGGTTGTCGGAACACTATCATCCTGGATACCTGCAGGAAGAGTAGCTATTCTAACAGCAGCCGTTGATGCTTCGAGTTAGCTGGTTGATACCCGGTATTGGTATACTATGTATTTGCGATTCCCAGGTTCTTTCACTCCAAGACTAGTTTCCTTCTTCTTCAACATCTAAAACGGATCCATCAACTCAAAAAGAGCATTTACCTCGGGAACGGCCCTAAACGAAGACAAAAAAGAAGGAATCCATGGAATTCACCACCATAGGCCACCTGTAAGGCCGCCGCACTGTAGATGAGATTAGACCTCATGTTTGCACTCATTGGATGATGAACAGCGAAGTTCATATTGAATTACTCCTCGATCCAAGACATGTTATTATGAGGTTCTCATCACAAGAAGATTTCATTCAAGCTTGGACCAGGAAATCTCTCGACTCGAGGCTTATTATTTCTAGTTTCTCAGGTCTCCTTGGTTTGATCCGCGGTTTGAATCTTCTATTGCACTGCTTTTGATCTCTCTCCCAAACCTTCTCTCCTTCAATCCAGACTACTATCAAATCGATTTCAGGGGTATTAGGGTTCTGAGATTTGATGGCCCAACGATGCGATGATAGGGCACATCACGCCAGACCACTGTGAAAATATAACGCTCGCGTCTGCGTGGATCTCGATCTCTTAAAGCCTAAGCAAATCGGATCTGGTTAGGAATGGGTGCAGGAGGAGCAGAAAATCATCTACGAGAGAGTACGGATCTCCTCCCGCGCGGGTCAGGACCATGAGCATCTTCAACATCACAAGAGTAAGGATTTTGTCTTCTTCACTTTCACCCATGATAACTTGAGGTTGGATAGATCTCGACCGTTAGGGAGAGGTAGGGATAACTCGACCGTTAGGTTCGAAGACCTCTCCCTATCGCCGGAGGGACGAAGGCCGGAGGTTTGAAGATCTCGACCGGAATGCGGGAGTGTGAAGGGAGTGTGAAAGAGAAGGAAACAACTCAAACTCAGCTTTTTCGTTCAACAAACTAAGTAAACCGATATGCGACATTTCCTATCTCTTTCTCTCTCTTCTTGAAAGAAAGAAATGAAAGAACTCATTTGCGACAGAGTTGATAATAGGATGGGTTGATCCTAGTTCTCCACATTAGTAGATATTGGAATACACCAGGGCAGCTCCTTGTGTTGTCCGCTTTAACATCTTAGTTACCGAGTCGTTAGGAAAAGAGAGGAATGGAATGCCCGAGTACGCAATCGAACAGACAACCAAGGGAGTTACGAAAGGGGGAACAAGAGTCCACTATAGCTTCCTAGTCTCCCCAATTGGTAAAAGAAAGTTCAGAGGCATGCACCGATACGGAACGATTCTCCTGTTCTTACTGAGTTGGGAAAGAAAAGGCATCAAAGACACAATGCAGGAAGCTGCCCAGTTCTCACGGGTGTCCGAGTGAAAGAGAGCAAGAAACGCAGGCAACTACAACTCAGGAGCTACCTCTTTGAGAGGAAGGGCGTAGTATAGGACAGCTACTAGGTGAACATCTTCGACTTCTAGAGCTACCGGCCCGAAATGATAGTTTCTTCTTTCTTGGTACGTAGTCGCTTTAGCGAAGCTTAAGGCCGTGTTGGTCACTTGAGCGAAGCGAGAAGACGTTTATAGTATAGTCACTTAGTCCCTAGAGAATGAAAGTGTTAGTAGCTTCCCAACCGGAGTTTCACCTTAGGACTGGTTTGAAGACCCACCTGTTTCGACTCCCTGTTCTGATAGTAGGCACTTCGCCTCAAAGGATTGCGCGTCCTCATTTCCGGAAAGGAATTTGTTAAAGCTCCCTCTGAACATGGAGAGAGTCATTTGCGGAGTAAGACCCCAGGAAAAAGGCACTTGAGACGAAAAGTTGACATCCCACTGTTTAGGATAGTTTCTGTCTGTCTTCCCAAGATGCTTTTCATATGAAAGTACGGATCCGGAAGTCACAGCTTATTCTTTTTCCAAGAGCTCTATGTTAAGCTTAGCGCCCTCGAGCTTGTCCGTCTTCAAATGCTGCTATTGGAGATAGAGTGAGCAAAGGGATTTTTGCGCATTAGGATAGATAGCCAGATGGAATGGATAGCTTACCATGAGGAACAATCAACTCGCCTTACGGCTCACTTAACGTAGTCAAGGGTCACCCCTAACGCTTAAGGTTGTTGTTATTTCCTTGACTCCGTCGTTTATCAAACTGATGTTGGAAATGCGTCAGAGAGCTAGCCATCTTAGCGCACCTAACCTCTCCTGCATGTGAAAACTGGAGCGAAATGAGACCAAGTTTGAGCGCATCCGTTCACGCCCCGATTAGACTTTGATTATTCTAAGCGACGCTCAAGGTTAGCTTTAGGCCGGTCGTACCTCAATTGGTAATTCGACAATTGTAACGAAATAGTGGGGCTCCAAGAAGAGTGGCTCAAGCGGGTAAAAGCTGAAGGCCAACGGGGGAACGTAAAGCGCTCTAAAAGCACAGCGGGGAACAATTTACATAGAGTTTCTAGTCGTTTCGTACCATCACGCTATGGTCGAATGGACTCCTAGGGACGAACTGACGCTGTTCGCTCACACTCAAGGGTACTATCCATCACGGCCTTCATCTTCAACCGTGCTCCTCTCTTCACCTCCATGCCTTTGTTGATGCCGCTGACGCAGGAGCCTGTTTGTTTGTTCGAAGAGACAATGAGGATGAATCCGAAAGGTTGCTTTTGGAATCCCAGGCATTGAGCATTTTGGATCGAAAGCCGTGGGATGAACTGTGGAATTTGTCCTCCCAAGTCTCAGTAAGCAATTGACACAGTCCTTTTATTTTAATAGATCCGAAGGGGCGTAATAGGACGTAAACGATCCTTTGATTTTGGAATCCAATACCTAAACATAGGATGAAAGCAGTAAGTACACGAACGAAGCTGACTTTACATGTTTAATAGATCTGCTCTTGAATGAAGGTTCAAAGACAGATTATCTGCATCCTAACCTCTTGGCAAAACCTTTTTCAGAGGGACCAAGATTGTCTTAGCACGAAGGACCGGCAGTCTTTCTGTCTAGTGTTGTTAATTCAGCACTAGCCTGCAACATTTTGGGGGGACCGGCCTACGGACCAATTGAAGGCCAGAGGCCGGAATGCTATCGGGTATGTTGGATCTCGAGGACGGTTTGCGGGAGTGTGAAGGGAGTGTGAATCCAACTCCTCGGTATCGTTTGTGGCAGGACAACCGTTAGGTTATGTGTCTGACTGTCCTTGCTTGCCTCGTGCGAGAAAAGAGGGAAAGTCAAGTGCTAACAGGCTAACACAGGTAATGGGGAAGCATATGAGACCGGAAAAGAAGCGTCCAATTCTGCCTTCTCTCTCAAACGTCCACGTAGGAACATCCCTGTATTTCATCCGATCTTTCTCCTGCTTCTGAAAAGCCCTACTTCTCAATTGGCTTCCCTTTGACTTTATTACTCAGGTCGAAATGTAAATCAGAAGGTGCTGCTCTTTATTGGTTCCGATGGGCTTATCATGGTTTCCGGTGCTTCCTTAGGTAGGAAAAATAGGTCCTCAGATCGCCCTCTGCTTCAGTACAAGACGATGCTTTTTCTTTTCTTTCCTTGACTAGAGCGCGGTTCAAAGCGTCATCCCGCCCAATCACTGACCATATCTCGATATAGGGAATTCTGGCTCTCCTCGAAGGAGCCAATCTTGATCTATGGTACCAGGGAAGTAGGAAGTCAAGGAATAGGTAGTGTCACCATTGAAGAAGTAGGGATCTGTCAGTGCGCCTAGGAGAAAGCTCTTGTGTTTAGCGTCATACTTCTGGGTGAAAGCAGGCTGACTTATCTTATCAAGTACCGTTCCGAGTTGTTGTTTTAAAGTCTTCAATTCTATACGCTGATGATTGAAGCTTTATCATCTGCTACTGTACAGGTTCGCTACCTAGGGTATATCGTGATGTTGGTATTATGATGCGGAACGAACGTGAACCCGAGGAAGCGAGCGAGCGAGTCAAGAAGCGAGTAACAATTCGAAAGTGTAGCCTCTTCAAACCATCCATCCAACGAACCAATTGAAGACCTACGGTTTCAAGATCTCGACCGGAATGCGGGAGTTGTGAAGGTAGGCTGTCTTTGTAATATCGTAAAATAGAAAAATCCACTCGTTTCTATACTCGCTTCACTACCGTTCCGCTCGCTCCTTTCTTTCTCTTCTTGCTAAACGCCCTTCGACGAATAGTGCCTGAGATCTTTTTTGAGTTCTAAATCTTCTCTAAAAATAAAGGCGCATACGCGGGAGGGGGCCCCAATAAAGACTTTCTCATTCAGGGTGGATGGAATGAAAGCATCGAGCCTCATTCCTTCCCACTGGGCGAGAGGTGCACCTAACCCAACCCACCTACACCCACTCATCAATCGCGATGTTCAGCTGACTTGCACTGATAGACCCCTATTGTATTGGAATTAGTCGCCCATCTTTTTCCAGTTGTCAAAACATCTCTTCAATGTTCGATTCTACTCTATGTTAGAGCAATGGTATTTTGATCTAAGTGGTCTTATTCTTTCTCCCGTGCTAGGAAGCATTACTCCTCTTTTCATTCCAAATTCAAGAATACGACCGATACGATTGATTGGTCTGTGCGCCTCTCTTATTACTTTTTTGTATCCCCCTGTTCTTCGGATACAATTCGATCCTTCTACGGCCAAATCTCAATTTGTAGAAAGCCTTCGATGGCTTCCTTATGAAAACATCCATTTTTTTTTAGGTATAGACGGTATCTCTTTATTCCTAGTGATATTGACCACATTTCTGATCCCTATTTGCATTTTAGTGGGTTGGTCAGGTATGAGAAGTTATGGGAAAGAGTATATTACAGCATCTCTAATTCGTGAATTTCTAATGATCGCCGTGTTTTGCATGCTGGATCCTCTACTATTCTATGTTTTTCCCGAAAGTGTGCCAATCCCTATGTTGTGCGGAGCTGAGCATCCTTTATTCGCTGGGATAAAGCTTTTCCTCTGCAGGGGCCTTGTGCAGTAAACCCTCTACGGGCGGGGCGGTTGTCCGTCGTCGTTAAGTAGTCCCCGCGAAGCTTTCGGGAAGAGGGGTAGTCTTGTGTGTAAGCATAGCATTTCTGGTCGAACCCGCCCAACCCTACGTTGAAGAACCGAACCTGACAGACACATCTTTTGGGAGGGTACTCCGAGTAGTGGGTACCTCGTAGGACCTCGACCCGCCTACTCGGGTCTTGTATGGATATGCAGGAAGGGGTGCTCCTAGGTGTGTGTAGGGGTTGTGTTTGTTCGCGAGAATGGATTCCTCGTCAAGTCAGTTTGGGGGTGTGGACACACTTGCGCGAATTCGGGTAACGGCTACAAGGGTCGATGGTTTTGAGAAAGGAAACTGTACCCGACCAGGGATGGACGTAAACTCGTAAGCTACCGAGGGTAGGGATAATCGTCCAGGTCTTATTGTGAAAGAAAAACCCGCCCCGCTACAGCAGGCGGGTTCTTTCCTCTGTCGTCGCCGGCGAGCTCTTTCTTGGTTTGGTGAGGAACGAAGTGCTCGACCGGGTTTCAAGAGCTCGACCGAAAGGTTCGAAGACCTCTCCCTATCGCCGGAGGTTTCAAGATCTCGACCGGAGTTCGTTTGCGGGAGTCTGGAAGGTTTTCAGTTGAGATTGAGAGTTGTTGCAAAAAGGGGGAGGATCGACCCGTTCAGTAGAGTTCCGAAGAAAGACAGTTGGCAGCTGGGTGGATGGTTTCACACTCCCTTCACACTCCCGCATTCTTTCCTACCTTCACACTCCCGCATTCCGGCCGGTCCCGCCACTAAAGAGCTTCTTCAAACCTCCGGCGATAGGGAGAGGTCTTCGAACATCGACCCTTTTTTCTTTGGAAGACGGACGTTCGGTTCGAAAGGCATGGTTTTCAGTATGTCTCCAGATAGGGCCCCACTAGTCCGGCTAGCTAGTGAGCGGTTCTTTCAGGCGAGCATCTACAGCAACGCAAGCACCATTGTTCGCCACCACCCGAGAAGCAAAAGATTCGAGAGTCCAGGCCTCAAATACATGCAACTATAGTGGTCTAATGCCAAGGCCGACGACGGAAGCTCGGGACGGAGCCGTATGAGGCGGAAGTCTCACGTACGGTTCTCTGAGAAGGGAGTGGCTACCTACTGGAGCTTCGACCAACCGCCACCGGTCAATTCCGCTTTTGGGCCACCCTTTACTCTACCATTATTATAGGGGTATGGGGTTCGAGACAAAGAAAGATCAAGGCAGCATATCAGTTTTTCCTTTATACTTTACTTGGATCTGTTTTTATGCTATTAGCTATTCTGTTGATTCTTTTCCAAACAGGAACAACCGATTTACAAATTTCATTAACCACAGAATTTAGTGAGCGGCGCCAAATCTTTCTATGGATTGCTTCTTTCGCCTCTTTCGCCGTCAAAGTGCCTATGGTACCAGTTCATATTTGGTTACCCGAGGCTCATGTAGAGGCACCTACGGCAGGATCCGTCATCTTGGCAGGAATTCCTTTAAAATTGGGAACCTACGGGTTTTTAAGATTTTCAATACCCATGTTTCCCGAAGCGACACTTTGTTCCACTCCTTTCATTTATACTCCAAGCGCGATTGCTATAATATATACTTCCTCGACCACTTTAAGACAGATCGATCTTAAGAAGATCATAGCTTACTCCTCAGTAGCTCATATGAATCTGGTGACTATTGGTATGTTTAGTCGGGCGGCGGCCGTTAGGTCACCTATTTTGAGTTATGGACACACAAGGCCAAAACATGTGTGCCGGGCGTGCGACCCATCAACCTACTAGCAATGGGGGAGAAAACATAGCATGTCGCAAAAAAAGCAGGATTCGAGGCGTGATGTTAATTGCCCAAGCCCCTTAGCGCCACGGGACGGGAGGGCGGCCCTACGCGCAGGCAACAGACAGATTCGAATATCGAATCTGTCTGTTGTCTTTCCCAATTCATCCGTGAATAAGAATGCCAAGGGCGTGAAGCGAGTGCTTCTAGCAGCTTTGCCTGCTTTTTTTTTTTTGATGTTGGCGGCTGCCCAACGAGTTCAGTTTACGTAACGAGTAGTGTCGCAAGACTTTCAGCGAGTCTTAAATTGCTTACCCCGGTACCACACAGAAAGAAAGAGCGTAGAGCCCCGGCCCGGTAGGTCCGTTAACGTAAAGCGAGGAGTTGAGCCTGAACTAGCGAATCGAAGTCACTTTCGGAACCATACTTCCTACAGCGTTGATGTGTTCAGTCCAGCGGGAACGCGCAGCGCAAACGAACGTGAGCTGCTATACCGAATCCCCCGCAGGCCGGCGGGGACCGAGTGGTAAGGCCATGATATGCAGGGGAAAATATCACTCATTCTTCCATTGGGGACAGGTGCACGAACGACAACTCCAAACGTCACACATCCTAGCCTACCTACCGTTTAGGTGGCACCAGCGAGATCCAGCGTCGGTAAGGTCGTGTCGCGGCAGCTCCACTCCGCAGCGGTCTGATGAACTTCACTTCGTTGCCTTCCCTTAGCGAAGCGAATGGGCGCAGTGCCGTGGGTAAGTTTCGGGGCGGAGATTGAAGAGAGACCAGAAGAATGATTCATTTGGATCGACGAGCTTTTTCAGCCCAAAAACAAACTAAGAATCAATGGAAGTCTATCGATGATCTATCTCTATATCTAAGGGATCTCTCTATACATCAAAAATGGCATGATATGATCGCCTTTGTTTGATATGTTCATTCAGTACCAATACAAAAGTACGCAAAAGTGGAAGGGCCACTATAGAAGCTAGAAGTAGCTAGCCCGCCCTAACCGTCACGACAAGATCAAATTTGCCAGTTGAATGGAATCTGTTGTAGGTGGCAACGCCCGCCTACCAATCAAAGAGGCTGAGAGTAAGCTCACCCGTAAGCTTAAGAGCTTCCCTTCATTCGCTTCGCGGGAGCCGCACAGCACATAGCTGGAAGTCAGAGGGCCCATACTACCTGCCTAACCCTTCGCTCCGAGCGAGGCTCCGTAGGAACCTTCACACTCCCGCATTCCGGTCGAGATCTTGAAACCGTAGGCCTTCAATTGGTCCATCCATCATCGACCCAACGAGCGGAACGAGTGTAACGATAGTGAAGCGAGTCAAAGAGCTCAGCTCCATACTTGGAGCGAGTAGAAAAAAAAGAAGGGAAGGGGCCTATTTATTTGCATGACCTCTGCAGATTGTACCCTATCTACACCCGGAGCCACTCCCCTAGCGGTCCTGCCACCACGCCGCAGAACGGGAGCTGTTGAGAGGTTCCATATTGCCGAGACGAAGGGCTTCTGTACGTGATCGTAGTATGTCATGTCGTCTCGTCCCCGCAGCATCGAAGAGTACCAGTGCACTATGTTCCGATTCACGGAGTTGGAAGATAGAGTTGGGGTGGGGGTCTACGATGTGATACTCAAGTATGACCCGGGGAGATACATGCTAACTATGGGTAGGAAGCAGGAACCTTTATTTACATATTTGTGGGGGGTTTCACACTACCGCATTCCGGCCTCTGGCCTTCAATTGGTCCATCGATCGACAGAGCGGAACGACCAGAAAAGAAAAAAAAGGAGTGTTGTTAGAAAGCCGTATGATAGGTGGTAACTATCTTGTACGGTTCGGGGGGTAATCGGCGTACTCCGATCAGTGGGGGGAATCTTTGGCTCTATCGAACATACAGGGAATTGGAGGTAGCATTCTACCGATGTCAGGTCATGGACTGGTTTCTTCAGCCCTTTTTCTATGTGTTGGTGTTCTATATGACCGACATAAGACTCGACTTGTTAGATATTACGGAGGTTCAGTGAGCACCATGCCGAATCTCCCTACCATTTTCTTCTCTTCCACTTTGGCCAATATGAGTTCACCTGGTACTAGCAGTTTTATCGGGGAATTTCTCATCTTAGTAGGAGCTTTCCAAAGAAATAGCTTAGTTGCGACATTAGCAGCGCTTGGGATGATTTTAGGCGCGGCCTATTCCCTTTGGCTATATAATCGTGCGGTTTCTGGGAATTTAAAACCCGATTTCCTCCATAAATTCTCCGATCCAAATGGCAGAGAAGTTTCCATATTGTTACCCTTTCTTGTTGGAGGGGCGACCGTCCGTTAAACTACCAAAAAAACAAGGGAGCAATGTGATCATGACATTGTAGGTGCTTGCGATGGGGCGGATGCGACTTCCCTCAGTTGGTTTGGGTGGCATAGCCCGTTGCAGAAGCCCCCCCTTTATCCATTTCTTTACTCTTTTCTTTAGGGAGCGGAGCCAAAGCTTTACTTTTTTTACCAAACTAATAAAAGCTCGCGCTAGGCGCTTACCTTTTTAGGCTGAGCCGTATCTTGGGAACGATAGAAAGAAAGTACGGGGGCGGATGATACTTCTCGACCCTGTCTCCGAGGGACAGTTGAACGAGCTACTCATGAATGCTGCCGGGTTGGACGAGCCAATAACTCGAACGCGTTTGGTCTTTTTTTTTAGCAAGAATCACAGCCTTACCTTATCTGAACCATGATACGGACTCCAAGTTCTTATGGCAGAGCACGAGGATGGATGAAATGAAATATTCTGATGGGAATGGAAACCAGAAGCACGACTGGGGTCTTCGTGGTCCAAATAATAAAACCTTCAGTAAGAGTAACGTAAGCATGAGACTTTTTGGTAGTACCGGTGAACCAGATGGCCGCGGCGATGGAATCTGGGACGGAGGACTTGTAGTATCTCTCTAGATCTGGCAAAAGCGAAAGAACCCCTAACCTTCCCTACCTCTCACTTCGTTCGAGCCCTTCACACTACCGCAAACGAACTCCGGTCGAGATCTTGAAACCGTAGGCCGGAATGCGGTAGGTTTGAATGCGGGAGTGTGAAAGAGCACCTTTTTTTTGATTCAATACAATAGGGTAAAAGATCGTACAGTTCCCTACTGAGACAAACTAGAAAAGGGATCTTCGGCGCGCTGGGCTGGGCATACCTCTTGCGTCTTTCTCGTGGCGGGAACAGAACAACAGGGAACGCTGCGCTCGAGGGCGAGCTTTTGAGAGAATGGGTCGATGAAATTGAGAAAGGCTTCCGTTTTCGTTCTAGGTTTGGGCAAAGAAGCACCTCTCGATCTTTTTCGTAGTTGAGTTGGGGGAAGGAGTCTAAATCAATGAACATGTTTGAACCATCATTGATGGACGTTGCACATGACACGATCAATTCGACTCGAGGTCCGGCGCTAATAGAAGTTGCTTACTTTCCTAGTAGCGAAGGAAAAGGGCAGAGCTTTTTTCGTAGTAATTGCGGGCGGGCCGTGCCTGACCGGAAGATCTCCATTTCATCGACCCGTAATTCAATGAAGCGAGTCAAAGAACAGAGAACGAGATGAAACGAGTGTAACGATAGTGAAACGAGTAACAAAAGAAAGAACAACGTGTAGTCGAGTAGAAAGAATGTAAAGGAAAAAAATGGAGCGAGTTGAGTTGAACGAAAGCCCTACCCACAGCTACAACTACTGGCGCTTCAAAAGGCGACGATGGCGCTACTAAAAGCCCTTTTATAGGTCGTCTAATCGTTTAAGGTAGGTGTAAGACCTGAAAGCCTTTGGATGGATGTTCGAAGACCTCTCCCTATCGCCTACGGTTTCAAGATTTCGACCGGAATGCGGGAGTGTGAAAGAGCAGCCCAACAACAAAAAAAGTGGAACCCTTCCCCTATTTTTTTTAGGCATTTCATTCGGCCCACTTCAAAGAAAATGAGAAAAAGGGGTCGGTCAATAGCACATCTCTTTCTTTCCCCGGTCTCCTTTCGGAGGAGAGGCGCTAACTGCCCTAATCCGGTAGGGTCGGACTTGTTTGCCCCAGCTTGGCAAATCGCATCCCCGCACAAGCGCCCCAACCCATTATTCC
Source organism: Utricularia gibba (assembly GCA_002189035.1). Taxonomy (NCBI): domain Eukaryota; kingdom Viridiplantae; phylum Streptophyta; class Magnoliopsida; order Lamiales; family Lentibulariaceae; genus Utricularia; species Utricularia gibba. The sequence continues at coordinate 247,099 of NEEC01000028.1, forward strand.
TTAGTGTTTCAACGGCAGGGAAGGCAGTCGTAGAAGCAAAGCCTATCGCCACGCCGACCATCAAATACGAGATTGGGCTCCTTCTCAAAGATTTTATGGAATGGCCCAGCCCAAAAAAGGAAAGTGTTAGTACGCGATGCGTTCCATTTGTACGAATCGCGAACATACCACGCACGACCGGACGTAGACCCACGTCGAGCTGGCAGACCTGGTCGGGCGCAGGCCGTGTTGGATGCGAAAAGTCGAGTCTCGGATCAGCCTAGTGCACCAACCACGTGGTACGACGGGCACCCAAAGACCTGGCGAATGATGGCCCACTCCACCCAAGAGCGCTTATGTTATAGGGTAACTCATGGCAATATTCAACGCGCCTTATGGTTTGTTTTGCTATCCGGCAGGAATAAAAATAAAAAGTCCAGATTGGTTGGTGAGCCTAGTGATAGGAGACTATCTAGCTTGGTTCGGAGAGCACGGTGAAAGATTTTTTGCTAAATGTTACGGCCTAAATGCTGAACTATTGACCCTACTTGTTTGGATGGGTGTTCACCCCAAAGTGTTCCCGGACTGCATGCATACATCCGTAAGTAACTTAGTGCAACATGGCAAATGGAATTGAGAGGAATCAGCAAAGAAAAGAAAAATAGGTCAATAACATCAACATGTATTTTGAGAGATTGTCCTGGGGCTGAGGAGTGTGAATCTTTTTTTAGCCAAGAGCTTGACCGGGAGCATATAGTGCAAAGCGCCTTTTCGGAAAAGTCCAGTTCAAGACAAAGGAAGGGAAAAGCCCAGCCCAAGGCCTTTGCTGGATGAGCCTATGAACTTCAGATTCCAATTCCTCCATGAGAACTAAGAAGACGGCTAGACCGAAAGGGAGAGGGACCCATTGAAGGCCAGAGGCCGGAATGCGGTAGGAAAGAAGGCCGGAGGTTTGAAGAAGCTCTTTAGTTAGGGACCGGCCTACGGTTTCAAGATCTCGACCGTTTGCGGGAATTCGTTTGCGGGAGTTTTTCGGGCTCGACCGTGGGGTTGGGAAGCGGTAGGTTTGAATGCGGTAGTGTGAAAGGGCAATCTCTTGCATTAGACACAGTCCAGCCATTCTGCGGCTAGGAGGAAGGTGCCCCATTTTTCTGTTGCTGAAAGACCGCTACCACTTCACTTATGTTGATGCTCAATGAAATGTTGAGAAGAGGACATCTCCTAACTGTGGTAATTGCCGCGTAATAGGATGTGTTGATAATAGAGTCTTTTGCCACCTTATACCGTAGTCGTTGATGTAGCCCCAAGCCCCTCTTCTCTCTAGCCTTAGATTTTTTGATAGAGACCGATCCGCTTTTGTTGGCAAGTTCGGAATCTGGCTTTTAGGGGTGGACCTTCAAAATTCTCCTTTTCCATTGGTCATTATCTAATCTGTTAGTGATCCTGTCTGTCCCATTTCAGGGATAGGCCTTACTAATCAGTGTAACGACGTGGTGGTGTACGTAGAACATAGGTGCCTGGGACACGGTACCACTGTCTCTTGCGATTGGAGGTAGAGACCTCCGAGATCCGAGCTTTCGTTGAGTGGGAACTCGAATTCAACAGTCGAAATGGCTTAGCTGCAGGGAAACCCTCACATGCTAGAATTACAGTCGACAAAAAATACAACAACCTCTTTTGTAATGGAATCGGTTCTCTATCCTTTTTTAAAAGTCATTCGATTTTTTTTTCATCTCCAGGTGATGACCGGTCCTTCCCTTACCTCCCTGTTGGGATATCGAGCGCCATGGGAAAGTCCTTCGACTCTCTTATTTCTTTCACTCTTCGCTAATTGCAGTGTAAAAAAAGACTAGGATTATTCGCCTTGTTCATTCCCAGGGTTGTTTTCTCTTATCAAGGGACCGTGTTTAAATACCATGAGACTGGACCGGGTTGACTGCAAAGTAACAAGTCGAAAATCCTTCCACCGAGCCCGCCCGGCGATTGAGGGACTAGATATCTTCCGGAGAAGATCGACAAAATAAAGTCTTTCTCTGTGTCTTTAACTGTCGAAAGAGGAAGAGAGAAAAGGACTAGAGTTCTCTCTGTCCCTCGGAGCTTGAAATGGAGATTCTAACTGGTAGTACGACCTGGGGAGTCGTAGATTTTTGGGAAGAGGGTCTCATCACACGGAAAAGATATTAGATAGCGTTGATGTATCTATCCGCAGTAGGACTTAAACAGTCGTCGAGGACACTAGCGGCACCTACGGGTCCCTATTTGAATTCCGTTTTTCGTAAACCATTCGCCCTCTCCCTTTCGGTCGAGCACTTCGTTCCTTCCCCTCTTTCTTTGAATTCGAGTGGGGACTCTATAAAGTACTCTAAAGGGTATCCACCTCTTACGAAAAGACAAGTTTCCGGTAGAAGAACTCCTTGAAGAGTTACACGGTGCAAAATACTTCTCCAAGCTCGATTGTTGAGCCGGGTACCACCAAGTCAGGATGAGCAATTAGTCGCATTGACGAATCAATACATTCGAGAGGACGATTTGAACCGCATTGGGGATTTGGGGTTAGGAGGAGGCAAGGATACTATTGTGCAATAAAAACCCCACAAGAAGCTGGAATGGATTGAGCAATTACCTCCGCCGATGAAGTATCCGTAGAATGCGACTAAAAGGAGCAATCGAGATTGGGGGATAAATCATGAACAAAGGCAGTCCATCCGAAAACCTTGGGAGGAAGTGAGAATAACTGGGACTGGGGTAACAACCGACGAAGAGGGACAGGGAACGATTGATGAGAAAAGAAGCTGTAAGGACAGCATCAGACAGACCAAAAGTAACGAGGAACGTGCATTTGTATCATGAGTGCACGTGCTACATCAAGAAGATGACGATGCTTACGCTCAGCGACACCATTTTGTTGAGAGGTGTAAGGATGTGCAACAGATGAATGACCCCAACGAAGTGTCACTTTGATTTAGTGGAGTGAGTGGAGTGCTTCCGCTTTTCTTTTATGGCTTGCGTTGCGGCTTTTCCTATTCTTTCTCTAAAGTAGTAACCTAGGATCCTGCTATGAAATAAGCCGGCTTGTAAAGCAAAGCGAAAAGTGAATAAAGATCTCAATCTTGAATATTATAGGTTCCCAGCGGTTTGTTAGTTGTGCTATTCAATAGTTAGATTTCAGGGCCCTCCGCTTATCCGTTGCTCTGATCCGTCTGGCCTTCCTCTGTAGCATGCGGTCGAACCCACTTTCAAGATCCAGCATCCCCTCTTCTTGCCGTGAAAGTGAGGAGAGCTCGCGAAGCTGCATAGCCTCGAACCTGGATTGTGTTTCTAGGTCGATTGAATCAACATTTCCCTCTTTGTGATAGGTGAGAAACGTTCTAAATACTTTTCGACAAAGAGGGAAAAAGATTGAATTGAATACCTGGGGAGAGTCAAGTACCATTCCATAGCTTGATCAGTAAGGCTCTTTGGGAATAGTTTGATTAGTTTACTTTCATCATGAGCCACTTCAGCACATTAGGCGGGTTGGCATAAAAGGATTTCACGTGCGTAAGGCCCTTTTCGCTATGTAGGTGAAACTACTCGTGAGCCAAAGCATTCCTTCCAAATCTTTCTCATGTTCGTTTCACTATCGTTACACTCACAGGGTTGATGGAATGGATTTCCTACTATTTCTTGAAAGAAGGAATACATATACACAATGTGATACTCTTTAGGGGAAAAAAAAGCGAGCGGAAACAAACTACAATCAAGTTGCGGTAACCTAACAACAATGAAAAGAATACCCTACAATCGGGAAAGAAGGCGGAGGGGGTTCGGACTTTCTGTTCGTGAAGTTTTTATAGCCAACTCCTTTGTCTTACTTGTAGTTATCTACGCACTAAAGATACCGACATCATCCCGTTCCCGATTGCCCAAAAAAGCGATAGGGAAAGGGATAGACGAGCGAGTGAATAGTGACGAAAACTGCGTATCCGAAAGAAAGGAAGAGCTTCATTAATGAAGCTCGAACCTTAAACGTCTTAGGGAATACCAAGTACCCTGGGAACCGGAGACACATAACAAAATCAAATCATGATGACTTACAAACATGAAAATATTACTTCCAATTCGTATTTTTCAGAGCTTGAGAGATGGTTTCTTTTTGCAATCGCTTACAAGGAAAAAAAGAATGTTTGTAGCGACTAGTTCTTGTGGCTATTGGTATGGTAGAATGTGCTATTCGACTAATACGTTAGGTAAGGCAATTCCACTATTCGATAGTTTCTGTAATGAACTTCCCAAGAAAATGGTATACGATCTTATTGAGGAGAATGTTAGGTGAAACGGCGAGAAATATGAAGATGCTCATATCAAAGGAGTGTTTCTAAACATCTATTATGAAGTAACGAATTGGCAAGCCGATTTTCCTATTATTCCTGCAGTTACACTGATTGCGAGAATTCTAGATGTTCTACAATCTGAGCTAGTCAGTGGTAGTATCCCTAAAGAAGTGCAATCTCTGATGCATAAACCAAGTCGTGTTCCCTCTACTATCACGTCAATCAAGAGTAATGCTACGAAATGTCGTGCTTTCATTGTTGCTGATATCGAGACTGTGATGGTGGATAATATTCATGTTCCTTATGCTGCTGGTTTCTTAGTGGTCAATCCCGCTGATGATCTGACTTGCCTTCAAGAGGACTCGGATTGTATCCAAATGTATTTCAGTGAAGATCACATCCCTGTGTATTCGAAGTTTGCAGACCGTAGTCATAGAATGTTGTTCTATTTCGTCTTTCATTTGGAGTAGTTAAGAAGTACAAAGAGAAATATAAGAGTGGTCTTAGAACGATTTATTTCCACAATTTCGCGCATTTTGATGGTATTTTAATTCTTAGACATTTTTTAGACCGTGGGAAGGACCTATTTCATCAAGCGGTCCCGCTAGAGACATAAACAGCCATGGATAATTATGAGATGAGATCCTTCCGAATGAGCAAAGAGAATACCTAGACTTAGTCGTTTTGTCGTCTTTCTAATTGAAGAAAATAAAACTGCAAGTACAGAGCCCCGACTGGTACGATTCAATTCAACATTTTGTTCGTTCGGGTTTGATTGACCAATTGAAGGCCGGAGGAACGAATGGGGTAGGAAAGAAGACCTCTCCCTATCGCCTACGGACCGGCCTACGGTTTCAAGATCTCGACCGGAATGCGGGAGTGTGAGGATAAGAAAAGGAGGAGCTTTCTTTCTTAGTAAGCGCTTTTCCACCCCTGAAACGCCGGGCTGGCTTGCTACCTTCTTGGTTTGTTTGCTACCGCATCATCTACGAAAGCTGTTCGTAAAGGTCAGGCCAGAGCATAAGGAAGGAAGCTCACTCAGAAGCGAACTCCTACTACTTACTATTGACGAGTACCGAAGCTCAATGGCATTGATGACACCTACGGCCAGAAGAAAGGAAATACCTAGCGCCCCGGTCCCTCCATGTTCTGACTGGTTTAGATAACCAAACGCAGCCATCTCAATCCACAGACAAGGGAATCTCGAACTCCACCCGGCAAGTTTCCTAGTCGACCCTCCTTTCCTTTTCCACTCTTCCGTCACCTTTAGTACTTTGGAGTACCATGACATACTAGGGCATCTCTAGCGTACGAAATGTTTGTTTAGTCGCTCTACGAAAGGTAGCGAAGTACGAGTACTCAATTCAGATTCGATATATGTTCTTCTGTTTGAATGAATCCATTTCGACCTAAAGTGGAGTCTCAAGCTCTAGACGAAACGAAGGAAAGCAAGAGTATACGTAAGACTACTCAATCCCTGCCAAAGGAAATCCGGGTCCTGCTGGGTTTTGAAGAGTCATTAGAGATGACCAAGGAAAGTGGATTCATGGATCTATTGGGTGGTGTGGTAACTACAAGTCTAGCTTACTATCTTATATGGCCTTGCTTGCTCTAAACCGAAAGGAGAGACTCTCAAGAGAGGTCTCGAGCGCTTACTTCTAATGTAATGCATTATTTTTTCCTAAGAAAGATACAAACTCATCTATTCTTCGAGACTAGCGTGCTCTAACCAACAATTCCTTTATAAACATCCAACTACCGAGCTAGTTGAAGAGAGCTACTAGCTGCTAGGCTACATTCCCATATAGCTACTAGAAGAAGAAAAATAGCATATAGCTGCCTAATGGCCAGGAAAGAGAGGAGCAGAGACCGCCCTATCTTGTTGGTTCTTCTCAACTTCGTCAATCCTTAACCATGAAAGTCTGTCAATGTTGGCTTCCTCGATTACACTGTTGACCACACGCATTCAACGGTATAGCTCGTTTCACTACTCAATTGCATCGATCGTTGGGTTGATTCAATTACGTTCGGGGGACGAAAAGAGTCTATTTACCTTTACAAATATTTATTCCGGAATGTATCATGGCTCTATCTATTCAAACAAAAAAAGAGTTCTGCATCGGCTGGGGAAATCAAAAAAATAGGCGTGGGGAAGAGGGAGCGGGGGGCTACGAGCCCTCTCCCGTTGTAGTTCCCGGACAACCCAACCCTTCAACATCCTCCCCTTCGACCGGTACGGTAAGATCAGATTTCTCGAACGAAGTGATAGGAAGATAAGGATAAGACGGCTGGCTGGCGGGGGATCTCTAAAAAACCCCTTGACTAGTAAGGGGAAAACGAAAGTGCGGCGCACCCGCTGAAGAAAGGTGCAAGCGTCACCCAACGAGCTACATGAAATGAAGCGAGTATAGAAGCAGAGCGTAATACTAGGAGCGAGTTGAAAAAAGTAGCAGGGTCGAAGCATTCTCCATCCGCCCGACAGCAGCGGAGGGGTTCGATTCCCGTTATACGCGATGTGGCGAAAAAAACGGATTCAACGAGATATGCCTGCATTAAGATTTAAAACTTGTCGTCTACTTTCAGGAAATGTTTGGAACAGAGAACTTACTATAATACAACGCCGCATTCTTCAAAGATTGAGAAACAAGAAGAGATCCATGTTGAGAAAGATTTATTCGAGAGAAAATCTTAACAGTTACATTCAATCACAAACTACACGAAAGTTGTCCCTTTTTCATGGAGATTTACCCATTACAGAGATGCACAGAAGAAGAAAACGATCAACTATCCCTTTTCTACTCAATCCAGAAACAAGATCGGACGTTATTCTGGTTCGTCTCCATTTTCGTGAAACTATTCCTCAAGCAAGGCAGCCAATAAGTCATCGAAGGGTTTGTGTGAATAATAGAATGGTAAACATTATTCATTTTAAAGTGTCCCACGGTGAACTAATATCTTTGAAAGAAAATGATGCGCGCGAAATAAGGAGATCTTTCTATATCGAAATATCAGTTGAAAAAATCATAGGAAAATTTCTGGATCGCCCGGTCAGAATGTGGAGAAGAACCAAAACAGAATGGTTCCGAAAACTCAAAACGTTGAAGGAATGCCGCCTACTACTAAAATCCAAGTTTTTGCTAAAGTTGCGTTCTTCTATACAAGAAGAAGACAGAAAGAAGTTTGGATCCAAAAAAGTATGCTTAGGCAGTTATTTCGATGAGCACAACAGAATGAAGAGGAATTTATATCATTTCAAATCCCTATTCTTATCGAAGAGAAGGAGCGAGCGAAACGGTAGTGAAGCGAGTATAGAAGCAGAGCGTAATACTAGGAGCGAGTATAGAAGCTATGGCGCGTTGAACATTTCCGTCCATCCTACTCAACGGAAAACCATCCATCCTATAGTTTACAACTCTTCTTTATATAGTAATTCTACCTATTACTCCGCATCCCCCCATCAGTTTACTATGAAGAGAAAAATCAAAAGAATAGAACTACCTACTCATTATTTGGAGGTGAATCATAGAACACCAAAAGCTGTGATATCTTATGGACCTAACATAGGGCACATCCCTCACGACATAAGATTGAAAGATCCAAACCTTCTTCTTCGGAGCGGAAACGAACGTGGCCAAAACAACGTAATCTCGGCGTAGTCGCGGACATATCTATCCGGATAGAGGATCGTCTAGATCAATTCATAGATATCTTTCTCTACATATAGATAGGTATCCTCATGGAAAGATATAAAGATAGGTATCCTCATGGAAAGATATAAAGATAGGGATCCCATCTAGATCTTGAATCACTATTTCCATTTTCTCAACTTCGTCGACCCGGAACGGTAGTGAAGCGAGTGTAGAAACGAGCTCCATACTTGGAGCGAGTAGAGAAAAGAACATCGATGCTCTCCTTTCAGTCGAGCGTCTTCCCTACCTCTCACTTCGTTCGAGCCCTTCACACTACCTTCACACTACCGCAAACAGAACTCCCGCATTCAAACCTACCGCATTCCGGCCGTAGGCCTTCAATTGGTCCGTAGGCCTTCAATGGGTCCCTCTCCCGCTGGCGGCCCATCCACCCTTTTTTTGACTCGCTGAACACAATAAGGTACGCTATCTGCTCGCTTCATTTCCATTCCGCTCGCTCGTTGGATGGATGGTTTTCCGTTTTTCAATTCGGGTCGGAGCGTAGACGAAGCGAGCAGAGCCCAGGAAAGAGGGAAGCCCTGAATAAAGCAGTCGACTAGAAGTAGAAGACTGCAGGCCTGAGAGAAGGCGGCCTTTCTCGGGAAAGATGGCAAAATGTCTCTTCTTTTTTTTTTGTAGGTAGGATGGACCAATTGAAGGCCGGAGGCACGAAGTACTCGACCGAAAGGGACCGGCCTACGGTTTCAAGATCTCGACCGGAATGCGGTAGGTTTGAATGCGGGAGTCATGAAGCGGTAGTGTGAATGCGGTAGTGTGAAAGAGGAGATCAGATAGACGGAAATGAAGACCTTCGAGCATTGGACCGGGAAGAAAAAAGGGGAATAAAGTCAAGTAGTTGTACATATGGCACGAAAAGGAAATCCGATTTCGGTAAGACTTCATCTGAATCGTAGTTCAGATTCAAGTTGGTTCAGTGAGGGCGACCGCGAAAGTCACCGAATGGGTCAGTCTTTTCCTTCAGTTTGTCCCAGATTTGAAATAGAAAAAGGCGTGGGAGGATGGATGGTTTTCAGGATGGACGGGGCGGACACGACTTCTTCTATTCTAAGGCTAGAAGACCACTGAAAGACACCCAGGACTAGAGCATGTCGTGAAAGAAGCACACAGGGCGGGCGTGCTTCGACCGTGTCTCCGGGGCACAGTAGAATGTAGATATCATGAACGCGAGGCGCTATTCACATTGCATTGAGGGTGGATGGAATTCAGTAGCGCGATGGAATTGAGGCTGAGTTGCCCTGGCAACCACTCCCCTATGTGCCAATCGCGAGCACATCCAGGGCCCCGGCGCCCTGCTCAGCAGGAGAGGCCTAGCCTGATCTAAGAAGTGCTAATTCGGTTCGGATTCATTCCAGAATGCCGCTGCCCTTGGATGGATGTTCGAAGACCTCTCCCTATCGCCTACGGACCGGCCTACGGTTTCAAGATCTCGACCGGAGTTCGTTTGCGGGAGTGTGAAAGAGCTCGAGCAACGGGAGAGGTTTGGGGAAAAGAAGTGCGTAGTTTCAGATCAGTAAATAACCCGAAACGAAAGAGGAGACATTGTGAGCTCGGCGCCTAAAGCGCACTATGCTCCGCTTCAACAAATGAGAGTTTTCGGTGGAACCGGTGAACCACGCGAGCTGGTTAGATGCGTGGGGCAGAGGGCTCGTAGTACCTGCGCTAGCAGGTATGCTGTTGAAGGGAAGGAGCCTAAATCGACCCTCTTCTTGTAAAAAAAAAGCAGTAAAATAAAAGGATGGACCAAAAAACTACCGCATTCCGTCCTCTCCCTGACGGTCGAGATCTTGAAACCGTAGGCCTTCAATTGGTCCCTCTCCCTATCGGTCGCGTTCCTACGGTTTCAAGATCTCTTTAGTTAGGGACCGGCCTACGGTTTGAAGAAGCTCTTTAGTGGCGGGACCGGCCGGAATGCGGTAGGAAAGAATGCGGGAGTGTGAAAGAGCGCCACCTGAGCGAACCGACCGAAGGGACTTGACTTATCCGAACCGAACGATACCGGCGTCGCCTAGAGAAAAAAATCCTTGATCGACGGGGAGGAGCATCTCAAAGTATGGGGCAAAGGATCAAGCGCTTTGACTTTGTCTCCCGGGATTCACCACAGGTTGGGTTTGAGAGCCGTGTGATGGGTCACTATCCAGCACGGTTCGGAGAGCACTTGACGTCTGTCTACGTTGGTGAATAGAAGCCCCCCTATCAAGCAAGAAGGAAGCGGCTCTTCCCACGGCGGAGTCACCATTGACTCTATTTTTTATTATGGGAAATCCGTGTATCAAGATCTCAATCTTAGATCTTATTTCGGTTCGATACGTCCACCTACGAGACTCACCTTTGGCTTTCGTCTCGGTAGGTGTATTATTCTACATTTTCCCAAAAGAGCATTCATTCATTTCTTTCTTCCCCGTCGACCACAACGACCAAAACGACGCGAAAAATCCAGACCCAGGTGGGAATTTGGGAAAATCGGGCCGATCGGGTGTCTTCATTCAACCGACGGTACAGAAGAAGAACGAAACGAAGTGGGAGGCCGGGGGTCGGGGAAAAGAGTCGAGTCGATCAGGCGGGAGAAGCAAAACGAAAGAAGGATGGATGGACCAAGTGAAGGCCAGAGGCCGGAATGCGGTAGTTTAGGAAGAGCAAGAGGGTCGATGAAATTACGTGACCGATCACCATCGAAAAAAAAGAATCTTTCGAAATCACTTTTTTCTACTCGCTCCAAGTATTCCGCGGTCTTCAAGCATCCGAAATACGCCGGGGTTGGAAATGGCATAGCCTTCCTGATAGAAAATGACGACTCCTTCATAAAAACGAAATTGTTGTTCTTTTTCCCCCGTTCCGACAGCCCGACGAGTCATCTACAACAAAGGACCCTCCCCGCTGTGCGCTCTTCCTTGAATTTTTCGGTCATGCAATACAACTTGAATACAAAGAACAAAATGCATTTCGACCCCGTCTCCGTTCTCAATCATTTCGTGGCACCGGGCGTGGCTGAACCATCTACGATGGGGGGAAATAATGCACAGGAAAGAAGCAACGATAAGAGAATACGTTCTCGCATCGCTTTTTTTGTAGAAAGCTCGACCTGCGAGAAAAAGTGTTTGGCCGAAGCAAAAAAGAGGTTGACCCACTTCATTCGCCAAGCGAATGATCTTCGCTTCGCGGGAACAAGAAAAACCACCATCTCGCTCTTTCCTTTCTTCGGTGCTACCTTTTTTTTTCCAAGGGATGGGGTTATGGTGTATAATAACCTTTTTTTTGAGAATGCCCGGAAACAACTCCTAGGTCAATGTTGGAGAAAGTGTTGGAACCTCATGGCTAAGGATAAGGTAATGGAATTGATAGCCAAATTCATAGACCTAGGTAGGATAGGAGAATTGATAAAGGGAATAGAGATGATGATAGAGATCATACTGAGAAACAGAAGAATTCCGTACGGGTACAACTCTTATTTGAACGAAGTGAAAAAAATGCGATCTTTGTTGTCTAATAGAACCGCAACGAATACCAACATGGAATCGGTCAAGATCAAATCTGTTTATCAAAGTGCTTCTCCGATTGCTCAAGACATCTCTTTTCAGCTGAGTACCAAAACAAGATCATTTCGTTCCATTTTTAGTCAAATCGTGCAGAATATTCCTTTAGTAATGAAAAAGGGGTTACGGGGATCCGTATATGTTGTTCAGGTCGATCAAAAGGTGCAGAAATAGCTAGAACTGAATGCGGAAAGTATGGAAAAACATCTCGTAATGTATTTAACCAGAAAATCGATTATGCGAGTGCGGAAGTATCTACTCGTTACGGAATCTTAGGTGTCAAAGTGTGGATTTCTTATAGTAAAAAAAGAAAGGGGCGTGCTATATCCAAAACGTACGAAATATAGTCAATATCGGAAAGGCAGATGTAGTAGGGGTTGCAAACCGGACGGTACACAACTTGGTTTCGGAAAATATGGCACTAAAAGTTGTAGAGCAGGTCGTCTTTCATATCGAGCCATTGAAGCAGCGCGTCGGGCTATAATCGGACATTTCCATCGTGCTATGAGCGGACAATTCCGAAGAAATGGGTTGATATGGATAAGAGTTCTCGCAGATATCCCTATTACGGGAAAACCTCCAGAAGTCAGAATGGGAAGAGGAAAAGGAAATCCTACGGGTTGGATTGCTCGTGTGTCCACGGGACAAATCCTATTTGAAATGGATGGTGTGAGTTTGTCAAATGCTCGACAAGCCGCTACATTAGCGGCGCATAAACTATGTTCGTCAACCAAGTTTGTTCAGTGGTCGTAAACGAATTCGAATTAGTTAGTGAGGAAAAACCGGGGCAGGGCGTGACGCTTCAATGCTTTCTTGCGTTGCAGAGGATGGACCAATTGAAGGCCAGAGGACCAATTGAAGGCCAGAGGCCGGAATGCTATCGGGTATATTGGTGCTCGACCGTTAGGGACCGTCCGGAGGGACCAATTGAAGGCCTACGGCCGGAATGCGGTAGGTTTGAATGCGGGAGTGTGAAAGTTAGGTTTGGGGTTTTGCCGTAAGTTCAGCGGAGGCTGTATGGTTTTTAGTCTACCTTTTTTCTACTCGCTTCATTTCATGTAGCTCGTTCCATCTCGTGATTCTCAATTTCATCGATCGTTGGCCATCTCGGTTGTAGTTTTCTTCATCTATGTTGTCAAGAGGGCGAGGCTTCTAGCTAGAAGGGGAGTGGGGATGGGGCCCCTTCCGATCTATCACTCAATTACAAGCCGTTCCGTCATTGTCTGATTTTTCGTTGTCCGATCCCACTCGAAATTATGTATCTACTTATTGTATTTTTGCCCCTCCTCGGTAGTTCCGTAGCAGGTTTTTTCGGACGTTTTCTAGGCTCAGAAGGAACCGCTATAATAACCACCACGTGCGTTTCATTC
>NEEC01000028.1:262500-267500 GCA_002189035.1 Utricularia gibba
AAGGGAGGAGGAAAGAGGCCCTGGTGAACCGTCAACATGTTTGAACAAGTGTAAGCTTCGCTGCCCGACAGTATGGAGTACTGACCACACCGAGGGACAGGCCCTGAAGCGAAGGACGGGAACGAGCGGAATCAATGTGTTCCAATTTCTGGCCTTGCACCGACCATCCAATGGACCATGGACTAAATGGCCACTGCCTGAAAGGACTATGTCCAAGGGACCGCCGCCCCCCCTCACCACAAGGTACATCTTGCGCCTATGGGCCGCTATAACTATCCAAGAAGACACTTGAAACTGGAAGGATAAAGAAACCGACCCGGTGGACTGCCGAGCTACAAGTCCTACGACACAGGAGCGGGATTCTCTAAAAAGCCAAGGTCGTGGGTGGCCAAGAGGGCCCACTTGGAGACTTGGGATCTCAGCTAGAAATGCTGCAACCTTCCGGCCGCGAAAGAGAATCAACTAGTTGAGTTCTGATCTGAGTAGGCTCAACATAGGGAATACCCTAACCCTGGGAACCGGGGCCTGTCCATCCTTCGTTTGCGGTCGACGTTCCGGTCCGTCAACTGCTTCATGTTTCGATCAGGTTCGATTCTCAATGGTTTCGATCCTACACGGCAATTGAATAGCGCCAAATGAAATTGCTTACCCCATTGTCCAATTTCTCGAATCCTGCCACATTCCTTCTCTAAGTGAATCCCCTGCAGCTCGATTGGAATATTAGTCTAGTAAGGGCTTGACGCTTCCGAATGACAGCTCTTTCACTTGGTGTTCCCTATTCATCAAGACCGGCTTTGGCATCGACTTAAGCTTCAACTTAGGCACTCTCTGACGCTTGAACTTCGACTTTGGTTTCGACTTCAGCTTCGGTTCTCTCTTTCTTATTCTTCATCCGAATCCTATTTTTTCCTCCTTGTAGCTCCCGAACCGGATAGTTTAGTTGTTCGTGGGGTTTGCTTAGTTGCATGTCTTTTCTTTCTGGTGTAGCATACCGTTTAAGCCACGAAGTGCTCTTTCCTTGCTTCCTGCTTTTCGAGAGGACGAAGAAAGTCGTTCTTGTATGTAGCTAAGAGTTGATTCGTTGTTGCGGTGTAGCTTTTGAGTTCAAAGTAGCTCTTAGAGACGAGAGGTCTCATGAAGTAGCTTCTTCCACTCTTTCTCTTTTTCTATATGGGGAGTAATTGGCCCCAACACTACTCCAGCTGAACATGGACATCTGTTTATCCTGGTAGTCATTTATTATTTTTTGGATCGAGGCAGCATCCTACAGAACAGTTCCAGAAGCGAGAGTAGTGATATTTGTCAAGCATAACAAAATATCTCCGGGTTTCTCACGAAATCATCATATATAATGCGCCGAACGAACATGGGCTGTGCCATGATGGACAGAGTTTTCCAACAATTCAAGATCACTCATCGCCGGCCTAAGATAAGATGAACGGAGCTGCAGAAGCAGCAAACAAGAATATGAAAAAGATTATGGCTAAGATTCACACTACCTTCACACTACCGCATGAAAACCTACCGCAAACGAACTCCGGTCGAGATCTTGAAACCGTAGGCCTTCAATTGGTCCGCCCTCTCTACCAGATTACTGTAAAGTAATTCATTCGCAGCATCACGCCACCCAACGTCGAAAAAGGAGTGACTCAACGAAAGTCGTTGCGTCTCTGTGTTGATGCACTCAAGATCTAGGAATGAAAAGGCGCAAGCAATCTAATAACCACGTAGAGACCGATGGAGTGGTAGGATTGGGACAAAGAAATCCCGTGTCCTTGTCAACCCATAGTAAACCGATAGGTGGGAGCAGAGCAACCTTAGAGCTGGAAGGTATCTCTTCCCTCTTACGAAGAAGTTGAAAGAGGAGACTAAGTACCATCCATTGCCTGGCCTATGATATCTGGATCACCTTTCGAAGTCGACAAAGGGTTAGTTCATCACATAAGTACGCTTCCGAATGACCAACCTCTTTCGTCAGGTGTAGCATATTCAATCAAGGTCAAAGTTTCCTCAATCAATTGTATACATTCAGAAAGAAGCCATTGTAGATTTATCCTCAAAGGTATGTATAGGGCTTATCCTTGGTCCGAATTCTGATAGGTCTATGATAAGCCCTTCTAAGTAGTGGGGGGACCAATTGAATCCCTCTCCCTATCGGTCGAGCACTTTCCAACCTCTCCCTATCGCCTACGGACCGGCCTACGGTTTGAAGAACTCGACTGATAGGGACCAATTGAAGGCCAGAGGCCGGAGTTCGTTTGCGGTAGGTTTTCATGCGGTAGTGTGAAGGGCTCACCACACAAGCGACCTTTAGAGGGAAAAGACAGACAAGGGAACGCTCGGACACCAAACTTAAATATCGTATCGTAGAGTAAGAGGGAATAACACGCTCGAACCTGTTAACTACGAGATCGTAAAGGCGCGACTTTGGAGCCCTCGAGTTGAAGATAGATAGTTGCCAATCTGTTTTTTACCCACTATGAATCAGATTGTGACTACGATAGAAACGGCGGGATTTTCTATATTCCATTTCTTCATGGTATGACGAACCGTGCTAAGAAAAATTTCCATTGGATTCCTAAAATGGAACAGTTTCTTTTCCTTGTGCTTCCCTATTATTTCTTTATGGATCTCATTCTTAGTATAAATTCGTGATGTTCGTTGGGGGGCATCATCCCCTTGACTGTAGCTACTATAGCGACTCTTCTTTTTTTATGAATGACGCTCTTCATTTCATCTGCCTGCTCTGGAATCGTCCTCAAGTGAATCTTTCGTCTCCTTGGATTTAGATACCTTTCGGGCCGGGACCTGGAAGATGAGCTCTATGAGCGGATTCGACATCTGGAAACCCAAGCGTTTTACAATCTCCCCCCGCAAAATGCGCAGGGAGATTATGAAAGGCTTGTCAGAGAGCACCTCGACCAAGCCCTAAACATACAGGACTACCTGGATTTTTTGAATCAGGAAGAAGCCGAACTTCGAATATTAGAACGAAAGGGGCAGGTCGAGGATTTCTTGGTTGACCTGATGTTGAGCGAATCTGACCAGGAGCGTATTATGGAGTATTCTCCGTATACAAATATACGGAGAGAAGCCTACAACTTTCTTGAAGAACATGTTAACAGGGACGATTTTCAACCCGATATTATGGACAATCGTTTACAGTCCTATGTTCTTGATCTTACCAATAGCGGTAGGGTTTCCTCTATATATCGCAATTTTCGAGCGTACTTTACGGACTCCGTCGTCTATATGGTCTCCCTTTTTCTTCACTTTCTTGTTCTGTTCGCATTAATGATGGCCTTTTTCATCTCATTCGTATTCTAAGAGAAGTCATTTTGAGCAATCTTTTTTTTGTTTTGAAGGCGATAGTTCACAGTGCTTATTCCATATATTCTAAAAAAGCCAACTCATGTTTCCACTCTCTTTTCATTACCAAGATGTATCACGTCAGGATCCGTTGCTCAAACTGAATCCCGCCAACGTGTTGGAAGTTCCTGGATTGTGTAAAATAAGAGTAGTACCAAAGACAGCACCTTCTATCAAAAATGGAAAATTGGCTATGGAGATTCCGTGCGGTCAGAAATGTTTACAGACACAAAGGTCCTCGATAGGAAAGTCGTTTCGATCCAATCCAGGGTCAAATAAAGACAAAAAAGGAAATGTCAGTGACCTAGCACGACAAAGCACTCTCCGAGGGCATGGAATGTCACATTTTTTGGTCAGAATCTCCACAGTAATGTCTCTATGTGATTCTCCGGTCGAAATACGGGAAAACTCTATTCAATTCTCGATGGAAACGGAGTTTTGCGAATTCTCCCCAGAACTGGAAGATCATTTCGAGATCTTCGAACATATTCGAGGGTTCAATGTGACTATTGTCACTTCGTCCAACACACAAGATGAGACTTTACCACCGTGGAGCGGCTTTTTGCAAAAAGATGAGGGTCGATGAAATGGAGGAGAAGCGAAATAGTAGAGATCATAAACGTAGATTGCTTGCGGCTAAATATGAATTGAGACGAAAGCTTTATAAAGCCTTTTGTAAAGATCCCTTTCTTCCTAGTGATATGCGGGACAAATATCGTTATAAGTTGTCCAAGTTGCCAAGAAATAGTTCCTTTGCACGAGTAAGAAACCGATGTATTTCCACGGGTCGCCCTCGTTCCGTATATAAGTTCTTTAGAATTTCTCGTATCGTTTTTCGTGGATTAGCATCTCGAGGTCCTTTGATGGGCATAAAGAAATCGTCTTGGTAGCAACCTACAATCAAAGGGTTAGCTTCGCTGTGAGTCTACAAGCAAGGGTTGTTGGTCCATTACCGGCCGGCTTCGGAGTCGCGACAATGATGTTTCTACGTGGGGCTGGACAGGTTGAAACAATGAAGGGGCCACTGACTGAAACGGACAGGGGAAGGAACGAAGTGCTCGACCGATAGGGAGAGGGATTCAATTGGTCATTCGCCCTCTCCCTATCGGTCGAGCACTTTCCAACCTCTCCCTATCGCCTACGGACCGGCCTACGGTTTCAAGATCTCGACCGGAGTTCGTTTGCGGGAGTGTGAAAGAGTAGGGCCCGCTCGCTTAATGTAGCTCTTTATACTTTTCGAGTCTCTTTCTTTTTTTTTTCGGTATGACGCTCCGCGAGCAAGGAGCGAAAGAACGAAGTGTGCTGTGGTGATGTCTGAATTGGAACCTATTATTATCTATTTAGTGAGTTGTTCGCTAGTTTCTTTGATCCCACTCGGTCTTCCTTTTCCATTTTCTTCCAATAGTTCGACCTATCCAGAAAAATTGTCGGCCTACGAATGTGGTTTCGATCCTTCCGGTGATGCCAGAAGTCGTTTTGATATACGATTTTATCTTGTTTCCATTTTATTTATTATTCCTGATCTGGAAGTCACCTTTTCCTTTCCTTGGGCAGTACCTCCCAACAAGATTGATCCTTTTGGATCTTGGTCCATGATGGCTTTTTTATTGATTTTGACGATTGGATCTCTC
>NEEC01000022.1:10000-12500 GCA_002189035.1 Utricularia gibba
ATTTCCTGTGTCTAGTATGGAATGAGTCAATCATCCACTTTGGTATCTTATTGAACAAAAAGGGTGTTCCTCCATTGATCAAGAATTTCGATTTTCGGGAAATATCATGATCATCCAATAAAAAGGGTTTCCATTTTTTCAAATGAACAATTTGAAGACCTATTGATTCTAACAACTGATTGCAGAGTTGATCATTCGGACCTTTCAATTCATAGATGTAGATCTCGGACCTCTGAATGGGGATATTCCCGAAACTCACACAGAAAAAAGGAAGTGAGTTAGACAAAAAGAAAAGCAACTTGGATAAAAAAAGAAGTGACTTGGACAAAAAGAAACGAAGCGGCTTAGACAAATCTTTTTTGTCGATAACCTCAGACCAATCAATCGAATATTGATTAATACGTAATCGACCAAACACTATTTGAAAACGGCTCTTCTGCTCCGAAACGAAATGTTCCAAATGTTCCTGGAAATTCTTGCTCCCATTGGACCATTTGTATCTATATGCATCAGGATCCCGATTCATGGATCTCTTGGTTCGAGAAATAAAGATAAGAGGATCGAACCATTTCTTCTGACTCTTTTTCAAATTCGATAAATGTTGGTTGATCGTATATTTCATTATAGTTCTGTGATTCAGAGTATCCTTTTCTATTTGATCCCCTTGAATTCCATATTCGAAGTTGCGATCGGATCTATTCATTAAAAAGAATCGATTCAATAGATTTCTTATGTACCCATAGGTACTATATTGGATTTGAATCCGATTTCGGATCAATCTATATTGATTGACTGCCTCCATTATGTTGTTGCTAGCAAATACTACTATTTTTGGTTTTGGATCTTCCAAATCATTCCCGCAGGAGATCTGGACCCATTTTTTTCTGATCCTTCGAGAAAAAGATTCACCCTCTTCATAAAAAATAGGAGGTAGAACCAATAAAGAGTTCTTTTTCTCAATTGCATCGACCCTGGCCTCGTTCAAGAATTGTTTTTGATCCAATCCGTAGGAATCAATGGAAGAGGCAAATCCCTTATGATACACCAGATCCGGCTCGGTTAGTGATAGAGTGAATAGATCTGCCATTTCTTGAAATATCTCTTCGGATTCAAAATCGTGGTGTAACGTGTATCCTCCCCTGTTCCGGTCAGGGAATAGATGAAATAAATCCAAAAATGGATTTTTGTTCAAGAATGAAATCTTATGGGAACTGTCCATATCCGGTTCATCCTTCAGAACCCTATCACACCCCGGATCTGATGAAATAGGATGAATTGAGACAGTATTTTGTAAATACGTAATTATCTTGAATATAGTAACCAGTTCTTTATTTTCCGATCGCCTGGAAGGGACAAAAGAAAGATCTTTCTTCAATAATTTCTGATCTCTAGTGGACCTCTCAGTAGGATTCGAACCCAGATGAAGTTCTGACCATCTATCATAGAAAAAAGAACGAACCGATCTTGTAGGATTCCCAAGAAATTCTTCGATTTCTTCCGGAAGCAGATGATTAATCATCTGCTTCTCACGTTCCGTGAATAGCCGGGACATTGAGGAATATCCAGAAAGGCATTTCGGGAATCGGTCCGATTCTATCTCTGTTCCTTCCGTTTGAAGAAAGGAAGGATCCCAAAGAATCGATCTTTCTTTTAGTGGTTGAATCTCTCTTTGATTTATGTGATATTCGGAATCCTCATTACTAATGGAATCCAAATAGTCTCTGGATTGATCAGAAGATCCTTTCCGTTGGCTAGAATCCGTTACTTGAACGAAACTGGACCTTGTGGAATCATATTGAATATTTGACGATACATTCCGTACCTTTCTTTTTCTAAAAAACCGATCCTTATTTACCAACCACACATTGTCTAACCAAAAAAAATTCTCTCTCGATCCGTTCCTCAAAAAATCCGATTCGTGCAGATTCTTCCCCCAACTAACGAAGAGGTCTTGGCGAAATTGCCACATATGAAATTGAGCACAATTTTGCAAAGAAATAGCCCACCTGTTTCTCGAGACGAGATGGGAAACATGCTCAATATCATTTGATTGAATAGTTGACCCAGCCCTTTGTTGTTTGAAGAAACCCTCCACTTCAATTGGTATTTTTTCACGAAAAGAAGACATCAGATAAGAAATCCAGTGTTTCACTAAGATTTCGAATAGCGGTCCCGAATTCAAGTTGATTCTATTTCGACTCTTCCTCAGAGAAAGACGATCAAACAATTCCCAATCAGGGTCCTTGCGGATCGGATCATCCATATAATATACAAAAAGAAACTCCAGATATTTGATATCTTTCTCTTTGAATAAGATCTCAATTCCAGCGGCGGTTTCATTAGATATCTTACAACTAGAATCACTCTTTTTTCCGATCCAGTTCCTCCACCACCGCGAACCCCAGTTAGATTCAGGCATGCTACACTTTTTAGTTATTGGGAGAGCCCAAGTACTCTCTTTCGGATTCAGGAAACAACTCTCAGAGATCTTTTTCCCTTT
>NEEC01000022.1:17500-45000 GCA_002189035.1 Utricularia gibba
CCTTAGTCAATGCCATAAGCAAAGGAATAATTGGAACAAGTGTATCACACTTTTTAATAGCATTATTCATTAGAAATGAATTTTCTAGACTTTGACTCCGTACCAACAAAAGATTCATTCGTACACTTGAAAAATAACCCAAAAATTCTATGGAATGATTAGCTAATTCGTTGAAAAAAATCTTTTTTGTGGAAAACCACAAGGAAAAATACCATTGCCAAAAATTCACAAGATAACATTTCCATTTATTCAGGAAACGAGATATGCCTTTAGAAGACAGAAGATATTTTCTTTGATACCTAATATAATGTATGCAAGGTTCCTTCACCAACCATAGATTCTCTTGAAAATCCGTAATCTTCCCAAAGACTTTCACAAGGAGTTCGATTTTTCTATAGAAATAGATTCGTTCCAGAAAAAACTCAAAAGATGGTGATCGTAAATGAAAAGATTGATTGCGTAGAAAGACGAAAATGGATTCATATTCATATACATAAGAACTATATAAGAATAAGAAAACTCTTTGATTTTCTTTTGAAAAAGAAAGTTTTTTTGCATTAAAAAGACTATTCCCATTCCAAGACTCGCTGAGAAAGAATCGTAATAAATGCAACGAAGAGGCGTCTTTTAACCAATAACGAAGAGCTTGAACCAAAATTTCCGCATGGACAGGATAGGGGATTTCCGCATCTAATACAAAATTTAAATGGGATAAATTGTCCTCTACAAAAGGAAATATTGAATGAATTGATCGTAAATTCTGAGATTGAATTATCTTTGTGCCTTCGATACAAGAAATTACTCGAAGATAAAATGGAATTTCTACAATAAACGCAAATCCCTCTGATATGATTCGAGAATACAAATTCGTGTTGAACAAGAAAAATGGATTTTGGTTCGAAGAATTATGAGAAATAATAAACTTATTCTGTTGATACATTCGAGTAATTATTCGTTTCACAATCAATAAACTGGATTTTTTGTCATAACCCGGAGAAATTGATCTCCTTATCCTTAAACCATGATCGTGAGCAAAGGCATAAATAGACTCCTGAAAGATAAGTGGATATAGGAAGTCGTGTCGTTGAAATTCCTCGGTCTGTAAATAGGTTTTGATTTCCTCCATTTTAAATTCGATTTGAATCAAAGGTAGAATATTTTTTTGGGGGGTTATAATTACATAGTGCGATACAGTCAAAACAAGATATTCTATTCAAAATAGATTCCTTGGAGACAGTTAAATTTATCAACAGATTCTCGAAATTCTCTTTTTTATATTCAGTTCATTTTATTCATGTATATTATCCTACAACAAGAGAATTAGAAATCTTTTATTTTTGAACCCCAATCGCTCTTTTGATTTCGAAAAAAACTTTTTTATCAATATACTGCTTCTTTTCCACATAGAATGGCAGGCAATACAATAGTTAGGATTCAGTACAAAAATATCGAATCCCCGCGTGAGGGGGCGAAGCTTTTTCCCTATGAGGTACTAATCGAGTTTTAACGTCTAATTAGATCAGGAAATTTTTCAAATTGAGAAGAGAAGCTGGTTGCTTTTTCTTTCTTTTACTTAATTCAAGCCATAAAGCCCGACCTCTATCCATTTATTAATTCGACCCAACTTTTTGAGTTCCAAGAATTCGAACAAGGTTTTGGAACTATCCGATAAGAATAAAATATCCTACGAACTCTTTATTGATACGACATGCTATTTTTTCCATTTATTCCTTTTCAGGATTAGTCGTGGTCTTCCAAATTTTACCAACGGTATGGACGAATTCTTAACTTCATTCAAATGTGTAAAAGATTCAAGCCGCACTTAAAAGCCGAGTACTCTACCGTTGAGTTAGCAACCCGAAGAAACAAAATAAACCAAAATTTACAAAAAAAAAAGTGTGATCCAATCAGAATAAAAAACAAGTAAGAAAATAAACAAATTAAGTGAAGTTATACAAAGGTACGGGAGGTTGGATCAACTAACAAAATATTCCACTAAGAAATAACAAAAAATTTTGAATGGATTCAAAACCTACAAATAATTAAATAAAAATAGTAATTTAATAAAAAAATAGTAATTTAATAAAAATAGAAGAAATTCTGATATAAAAGGATAGAAAATTAGAAAAACAAATAGACCACCTTTTAGAATCAAAAACTTCTTGTAGCAAAGAAAGGATTATTTGACTAAGATAAATTTTTGAAATTCAGGTAAATTCCTTTGGTGTAGAAAAAGAAATAAATAGACCCAGTTCACTTATCACGATGGATTATATTTCTTCGAGACACTGTTGTCAATATAAATGTTCCTCAAAGAAGAAAGTGGAAAAACAAAAGAAATTGCATTGAAATGTTTTTTTTCTTGATTTGAATTGAAATTGAACCAAAATTATCTTGGATTGATACTGGATATATACTCTAGATAAATAGAAAAAAGATCAACTGAAGAATTGAAAAAGCGTATCTTTAGTTCGAGAATGTCGTTGATCCATTTACGTCGAATACGTAACGTGAATTACTTGTTATTTAGTCAGAATTACAACAAAAACAGACAACTGAAGGAAAGGCCCGAGTTTGAGTTAGATTTTTCAAATCACTAAACTTAGGAGTCAACGTAAAGAAATGATAGATACAAATACAGCATAGCATAAATACCAAGGGGGTAGAACTTGTTTTGTTCGAATTTTTCTATACTTGGTTTTCCCCCTTGGTATTTTTTTTAGTTAAATTGCATTTGATTCGACGGAAGTTCCTTAAAAACTTCTGCTTTGGTTAAAAGATTCTGAACAGTTCCTGTGGGTTGAGCTCCTTTTTCAAGGAAATATAAAATAAGAGGAACATTTAAATAAATTTGATTCTTCATTGGATAATAAAAACCCACTTTTCGAAGATCTCTTCCTTCTCTTCGAGATCGAACATCAATTGCAACAATTCGATAAACGGCTCATTGGGATAGACGTAGCTGAACAATACCCCCCCCCAGAAACGTATACGAGGTTTTCCCCTCGTACGGCTCACGAAAAAATGATTTTTTTCTAGATTTTTAGTTTTGTCTATGTGTGCAATTCGAATAAATCAAATTAAATAAGAAATAGACAGACTTTGATTTCCGTTTTTTTAATGAAAAAAAAAAGCATTCATACTCCTAACTCAAGTTGGATAACTCTCAAATAGCTCAAAAGAAACATCTTTTGTCTATTTCATTTCTTGAGTGGTCTTTAACCCTTTTCTTTATCTTATTTGGATCTGGTTTAAAATTGGATTTGTCTTCTTTGGGCTAATCCTGTTATAGATAGTTATTGAGACTATCGAGACAATTAAAATGGTCTTTACTTGTTCTTAGATCCTTATTTTAAATCATTAGGTTTAAACATTACTTCATCGCTTCTTAATCTAATCCTTTCAAAATGGCAGCAACATACCCTTTTTGATTTCTTTGTTGCAAAGATTCCTCTGGATAGTTGATTCACGCATGACACACTTTAAATAAAAAAGTTGAACCAATTCCAACAAGTTTTACTTTTTTTTTTTGAATTAAAAACTTGCTCCAATTGAGTTTCTATATATGGAAAATAATTTACGAAGTTGTTAGAATTAATTAGCATTAACCCTAGATCTTTGTCCCCGAGAAAGGAATTAAGCCTTTCTACTCGAGCTACACCATGAACTATTACTATTTACTTACAACCCAACAAAAAAGGATTCAAGTCTAATAGAACAAACAGTGTCGAGCCAAGAGCATCCTCATTTCGAGATAAATTGAAAATGGTGGATGGAAAGATCCACAACGGATCGTGTCCTTCAAGCCGCACGTTGCTTTCTACCACATCGTTTTAAACGAAGTTTTAACATAACATTCCTAAAATTTGGAACCGGTATGGAATTGATTCAATTAGGGAATCATGAATAGTCATTGGTTCAGCTGTACACAGACACTGTAACTGGAATCTAGCTTCTTGCTTCTATATATAGAATATTATTCTATGTAGAAGGATTTTTCTTAAATTACTTAGTAAAACGGCATTTTTAACATACCTAAAACATACTATATAAATAAATAAAATTTCGAGTTAAATTCCAAAGATTCCAGATTAGACTTCCCAATACAAGGAATTAGTACATGAAATTAGTAAATTTTTTTTCAATTAAAAAGATCTTCGTAGAAAAACAAGCCTGTTTGAATGGGTTCATTACTGATTTAATTTGAAATAACTAATTAAATCAAACAAAAGAATAAGAATGCAAAAAAGGGTTCCATAAGATATGGGCATTTCTCTATGATCTCGAGCTTTTGAGCATTTGGTAATAGTAATATAGCGAAATTTTAAAAGACACAGCCATTGAAACGAATATGGATTAACCCACACTATTTATTTTTTTTTAGGGAAATTAAATAATGTAGGATAAAAAATACATATACGCTGGGACGGAAGGATTCGAACCTCCGAATAGCGGGACCAAAACCCGTTGCCTTACCACTTGGCTACGCCCCATTTCAATTTGGAATTTGGAATAAGAATTCATATATGAGAATGAATTGGTCTTAGTTCTTTGTCAACTTAAGTTTAAATATCTAATATTTCTCGAAGATATTACTACTACTATTTTGATATATATATACATACATATAACATACATATAAAATTCAACTTTATTTATTGATCATTAAATAGAATTCAATTAAGATATTGTATGAAAGTATGATTTCTTCAATTCTCCTTTGAGAATTAAAGTATTTTTGATTGGGTTGGTTCATAGAAAAAAGGAGTCTATCTTGCTTACTTTCTTTCTTTTTCGGTATATCAAAAAATCAATCAAAATGCAATTATCTCCAACAACAAAATATATGTTATGCTTAATATAATTAGTTTGATCTGTATTTCTATTAATTCTGCCGTTTATTCGAGTAGTTTTTTCTTCGGCAAATTACCCGAAGCATATGCTTTTTTGAATCCAATCATAGATGTTATGCCAGTTATACCTGTGCTTTTTTTTCTCTTAGCTTTTGTTTGGCAAGCTGCTGTAAGTTTTCGATGAAATCAATATGCTAATTTCTTCAGCCAAAAAGTCTAAAAAAATGATAAAAGTTTTAGTATAGGAACTTTCGATTCGCATACTGAAAGTTTTGGATAGTCATCAGAAAGTAGGCTTTACCCCCTTCATTATTTTTGACTTTGAAAGACCTTAACCCTCTGGTCTACCAATATAAAATTTTAATATAAAAAAAATTAATGAAAAAAAAAAATGAAAGTTTAAGAATTCATTTAGAATTTCTTGAAAAAAAATTTCATTTCTTGGTATTGGTGTAAAAATAGGATATGTGGTAGAAAAATGGAAGATCTATTCTCTTTTTTTTTTATTATCTTGGAGATTTGTAATGCTTACTCTAAAACTCTTCGTTTATACCGTAGTAATATTTTTTGTGTCTCTCTTTATCTTTGGATTCCTATCTAATGATCCGGGGCGTAATCCTGGACGTGAAGAATAGAATTTCACGGGTTTGCTTTGGTTAATTTTCCTATTTTATTAGGTTTTATCTATTGAAAAAATTAGAAAAAACTCAAGATATCAATGTAAACGGAAAGAGAGGGATTCGAACCCTCGGTACGAATAACTCGTACAACGGATTAGCAATCCGACGCTTTAGTCCACTCAGCCATCTCTCCAAATTGGGAGATATAATAATTCCATTACACATAATGTAACGATTCTCTCTGTTTCCCTATTATATCTCTTTATATCTCTATTATATTATATTATCGATATAGAGATAGACAAATCGGGAATTTTTTTTAGACAAAAAAGTGGCGTCAATAACCCAATAAAATCAAAATAAGGTACCCCCTTGTGTTGATTTTGTTAGAAAGGCCCTTATTTTGATTTTATTATAAATGGCCCGGCTAGGTACTCACCCAGCCGGGCGCTCCCGCTAATTATGAATTATACACTATATTTATATCGGATTTGAAAAAAAAAATACTTTTTTTTTTATTTATTCTAGTCAATTGAATAGTCAACCAACACAAAAAAAATAACGACTCTTTTTTTGTTGTTGTTATATTGTTTTTTACATTCAAAAGAAACTATAAATTATTACAAAATGTACTCTTCAGTTATTATTTGAGTATATTTGAAACCTCTCTCTATCTTCTTCAGCAACCAAGTATTCACTTGAAATTTAATTTCAATTAAATGAAGCATCTTTTGCAAATCTAATTTAATTTTCTCCTATCTCCCCCCAAAAAAGTGCAACACACTCATTTGAATAATTCTTTGATGATACACTTTTTTTTGGAGTTCGACAAAAGGGCCATTTGTATACAATAATCATATTGTAGCGGGTATAGTTTAGTGGTAAAAGTGTGATTCGTTCTTTTAACCCTTAAAGTTAAAGGGTCTTTCGGTTTTATTCATATTCCGATCACAAACTTTATTTCTTAGAAAGGATTAAACCCTTTACCTCTCAATGATAAATTAGAGAAAAAATACACATTCTCGTTATTTGTATCCATAAGTCAGTTATAAATTAACTAGCAAGGTTGGATTCTGAAATGACGAAACAGAATTTTGAGATTCTACCAAGACTTCCCATTTTTTAAGTATAAGTACAGGATCTATGGCTGAAGATAGAAAGACACTTTCAAATCGTAACTAAATCTTTTCATTTTTTTATCTAAAGAAATTGAAGCAAAATAGCTATTCACCGATGACTTTAGTCTACTATAGATATCAACCTGTTGGTTTAGCTCGGTGGAAATTTTTTCCTTACCTTAGGATCCTCTAAAATAGAAATAGAGAACGGAGTAACTAGAAAGTTTGCCAGAATAACCTTCTTGTAGTTCTAGAAGGATCATCTATAAAGCGATTCGTTTTAGTCACACAAACAGCTGACATAGATCTTATGGGCTTAATCTTTTTATTTTGTTGATATCTTAGTACAAAAATTCCCTCATTTTCCCTAAAGGAGCCGGATGAAACCAAAGTTTCATGTTCGGTTTTGAATTAGAGACGCTTAAAGAGCTAAATTAACGTCGACTATAACCCCTAGCCTTCCAAGCTAACGATGCGGGTTCGATTCCCGCTACCCGCTTTTTTTCTATTTTTCTAAAAAGTCTATTAGAATTTACAGTTACTTAATCATTAAATATACAATTCAAAAAAAAAAATGATCTCACAGCCAATCCGATTTTTCTTCTTTTGAATTCAAGAAAGAAGAAAAATACGAAAAAATCGGAATGAACGGCGTCCATTGTCTAATGGATAGGACAGAGGTCTTCTAAACCTTTGGTATAGGTTCAAATCCTATTGGACGCAATTTTTTTTCATCTATTTTTATTTCGATAACCAAAAAAACTTTTTTCATAATTTTACTATCAAAAACTTGAGTCTTTTTTCTACCGAAAAGTACTAAATTTCTTTATCCTTGTTCCTGAAGTAGAAACCGCTCCATTAGTTGCTGAATAGCTTCTTTCAAAAGAGCCTCCGCTTCCTCAGTAAATGTCTTAGTAGAAGATATGATTTCTTGAAACTGAGGTTTATTACTTTTTAAGTAAGTACGTAATTCAACAAGAAATTTCCTTACCTGTCCAATTTCTAATGAATCAAGATAACCATTTGTTCCAGTATAAATAGTTATTATCTGTTCTTCTACCGTAAGAGGGGCTGATTGGGATTGTTTAAGCAATTCACGTAATCGTTGACCTCTTGCCAATTGATTCTGAGTAGCTTTATCAAGATCTGAAGCAAATTGTGCAAAGGCTTCTAATTCTGCAAATTGGGCCAATTCCAATTTTAATTTACCAGCTACTTGCTTCATGGCTTTAATTTGAGCTGCAGACCCTACTCTGGAAACAGAAATACCCACATTAATTGCAGGTCTGATTCCCGCATTAAATAGGTCCGCAGATAAAAATATTTGTCCATCCGTAATGGAAATTACATTAGTAGGAATATAAGCTGAAACATCTCCCGATTGAGTTTCCACTATTGGTAATGCGGTCATACTTCCTTCACCTAAACTAGAACTTAATTTAGCTGCTCTTTCCAAAAGGCGTGAATGCAAATAAAAAACATCCCCTGGATAAGCTTCGCGACCAGGTGGTCTTCGTAATAGAAGAGACATTTGGCGGTAGGCTTGGGCTTGTTTGGAAAGATCATCATAAATAATTAAAGTATGTTGTTTACGGTACATAAAATATTCAGCCAAAGCAGCTCCTGTATACGGGGCAAGGTATTGTAATGTAGCAGGGGAATCCGCGGTTTCGGCTACCACAATAGTATATTCCATAGCCCCCCTTTCCTGTAAAGTATTTACTACCTGAGCCACAGAAGATGCTTTTTGCCCAATAGCTACATAAACACATATTACATTTTGACCATATTGATTGAGAATGGTATCCGTCGCTACTGCTGTTTTACCGGTCTGCCTATCTCCAATAATTAATTCGCGCTGCCCGCGTCCTATAGGAATCATAGAATCAATAGCAATAAGTCCGGTTTGAAGAGGCTCGTATACGGAACGACGGGAAATAATACCCGGAGCAGGAGATTCAATTAATCGCGATTCAGAAGCGTAAATTTCACCTCTACCATCAATAGGTTTAGCCAGGGCGTTTATAACACGACCCAAATAAGCCTCGCCCACCGGTATCTGAGCAATTCTTCCTGTTGCTTTTACAGAACTTCCTTCTTGTATTCTCAAACCATCACCCATTAATACAACACCAACATTATTTGATTCCAAATTCAGAGCAATCCCTATTGTACCTTCTTCAAATTCGACTAATTCACCCGCCATGACTTCATCAAGACCGTGAATACGAGCAATACCATCCCCTACTTGAAGTACGGTACCTGTATTTACAATCTTCACTTCTCTATTATATTGTTCAATACGTTCACGTATAATATTACTAATTTCGTCGGCTCGAATGGTTCCCATGAGTTTTTTTTACTAAAAAAAAATAATGCCTATAGTCGAAAGACTAATCCTTTTTTTCTTTCATCGCTACCAATATGCCAATATTCGCATTAATAGTACGTAAATGTAACTCGTTGTTCAAACAACTATTTAGAGTGCCTAGAGCTCCCTCTAAGGCTTGTTGGAAAATCCGTTGTCGGACTTGATTAATTGCCCTTTGCTGTTCAAACTGAATCGTTTCATTTTTGTAATTTTCTAATTGTTCCAAAGTCTTAGAAGTTGAATTAATCAAATTCAATTTTTCTCGCTCTATCTCCGAATATCCATTCACACGAAACTCATCTGCTTCTGTTTCCACTTTACGTAAGCGAATCCGGGCGTTTTCCAATTGTTCAACGGCCCCCTCACGCAGTTCTTCTGAATTTCGAATAGCATTCAAGATCCTCTGCTTTCGATTATCTAATAAATCACTTAATGAAAGTAGATTATCTTTCTGTTTATTTTAAAACTTCCCTAATCCCTTCCCGAACCAAACATGAATCTTTCGATTCATTTGGCTCTCACGCTCAATTACTTAATAAATGTACTGAGCCTATCCTATCTTCTTTATTCATAGCCCACTAGAAAAAAATAAAAGAATCTAATTAAAAACTAAAAATACTTAGGGGACTCTTCTGACAACATAAAAAATATACAATTGTCAGCAAAGCTGTTTCTTTTTTTTTCTTTAATTAAAATCCAAGAATTTTTTACATATACATTAAGACACAGGTCGTCGATTCAGCATTGGATAAAGATAAAATAAGTAAAATATCCTTTGTTATAATTAGTTGAAATCATTTTATCGAGACGAGTGTCCTATATCGATAAAATGGTTATTTTAAAACCATCTCTATACTAGCATAGTGGTAGAAAGAGTACCATGCTGCGTCTAGACTTTAAACCGTTTGCTTTAACCATCTTAATAATAGCCCGAAATTACTGGTTACTAGAGAATCAAAAGGAATTTTCCAGTTAATGACGAAATGCTGCGGTTCTTACATAGAATTTATTCATAAGTAATTCGCGGGATCATGCACCTTTCTTTCCTATTTAGGGCGTAAAGGGTACAGCCGGTTGGATCCAGCCTATTCTTGAAATAAACAACTCGCACACACTCCCTTTCCAAAAAAAATTAATACACCAATTACTACACTTAGATTTATTAGATTTGTTGCTAAAATATCGGTATTAAATCCGAAACTCCCGGCAGATGGCCAGTAGTCCAAAAAAACGAAAGAATCGGTTACATTTTTCATCGAATCTCCTCTTATATTATAGATAGACTAAAAATCAACCAGAGTTTGTTTTCTATCACTTTTTTATTTATTCTTTTTATCGAAAAAATAGTCGTGTTAGAATAATTTTTTTACTTATTTTTACTTATAAAGTATGAACTCCCCCTTGATTGTTGCAACACCTCATAAAAAGAATTCCCCGTGGACTACGAACGGGAAGGATGAAAGGGGGTTGGTATGCTAATTCTTCATCCGCAAATCAGCCCTTCCCGTAAGTTTAGGTTATTTTTTAACAAAAAAAGGAATTGTAGGAGTTAAATCTTTAGCTAATTTTAAAAAGCAAACGACAGGTACAAGGAAATAAAACAATTAAACAAAAGGATTAGCAAATAAAAGTGCTAATGCTACAACCAATCCATAAATCGTTAAAGCTTCCATAAAAGCGAGACTAAGCAATAGAGTACCTCTTATTTTTCCCTCTGCCTCGGGCTGTCTCGCGATACCTTCTACAGCTTGTCCCGCAGCAGTCCCTTGACCAACTCCAGGACCAATAGAAGCAAGCCCTACAGCCAATCCAGCAGCAATAACGGAAGCAGCAGAAATCAGTGGGTTCATGATAAGTTCCTCGTAGCAACAAAAAGAAATGGTTAATGATACAATCAAGCAATAAATTTTTTATTTAATTATTACATCAAGAAGATTCATCCAGGCGAAGTAACTTACGAACTTTGAACTGAAGTAATATTACTATTGAATTATCAGAACTATTTCAATAGCTTTTTTTTGTTCCTTTTATATACATAGAGTATTTGTGAAGCCCTAGCACTTTCGTTCTTACATTTCGAAACTGTTATTTCAATTCTTTCACCTGTTCTTTAGGTCATCTCTTTATTCAGCCACTTCACAGTCACAACGATACGAAAAGACTTCTATTGGAACCGGCACGCAATAGTAACAAAAATGCAATTTATTTTTAGTTCATATAAATATAGATTTTTAGTGCATATACATATATAAGTAGTCACTATCTAATATATACATGTCTTTCTTCCATCGCGTAAACCATTAGATTCAATCATATTCGAGACCCAATACATTTTTTAGGAATCCCGTTTTTTATAACTTTTTTTCTACCTTATAGTTATAATTATAAGGATTTTTAAGATCAAATATAATATAAATGGGCAAATCAAATTATTAGTGCGAATTTTTACATAGAAATATCATTATTAGGTTGATCTAAGTTTATGCAATTTTTAATTAAAATTTTTTAATTAATATTAAATAGTTCCTTTTGCCCAATTGTTGAATAAAATACACTGTAAATCTCAAGTCGACTTTTTTATCCTGTTTTTTAGTTAATCACATGTCGTAAACATATATCTTATTGCTATTTTGATTTGAATAAAAAGATTGTCGTACCCATGTAAAATAGTGAGGATTCGTCAAGGAAAATAAGGTGAGGGGACGAAAAGATAACTTTAGGAAAAAGACCTTTTATATCTCTTTCCTCTTGGTTTTTGCCAACTCTCTAATATTGTTTTTGTTCCTATTTCTTTCTATTGTATTTCTAATGTATATAGAGCCTTGTCCATTTGTATTCCTTAAGAAAATCGTCTTGCACCGTACATAGATTACTTGACACTAAACTAAAAAAACTATTTCAATGATGGCCTTCCATGGATTCACCTATATAAGCCGCGGCTAAAGTTGCAAAAATAAGAGCTTGAATCCCACTTGTAAATAATCCAAGGAACATGACCGGGATCGGAACTACTAAAGGTACTAAAGAAACAAGAACAACAACTACTAATTCATCTGCTAAGATATTCCCGAAAAGTCGAAAACTAAGTGATAACGGCTTTGTGAAATCTTCTAAGATATTAATGGGTAAAAGGATTGGGGTTGGTTGAATATATTTACCGAAATAGCTTAATCCTTTTTTGCTAAGACCTGCATAGAAATATGCTCCTGACGTAAGTAAAGCCAAAGCAACAGTAGTATTTATATCATTCGTTGGTGCGGCCAACTCGCCATGAGGTAATTCTATGATTTTCCAAGGTAAAAGAGCTCCCGACCAATTAGAAACAAAAATAAATAGGAACATAGTTCCAATAAAAGGAACCCAAGGGCCGTATTCTTCTCCAATTTGGGTTTTACTCACATCTCGAATGAATTCAAGAACATATTCAAAGAAATTCTGACCCCCAGTCGGAACGGTTTGTGGGTTCCGAACAGCGATAGTAGCTGAACCTAATAAGATAGCAATTACAACCCAAGAAGTAATAAGTACTTGACCGTGGACTTGGAAACCGCCTATTTGCCAATAGAAATGTTGGCCTACTTCCACACCGGATATATCGTATAAAACTTTAGGTACGTTGATAGAACATGATAGCACATTCATATTTCCCTCTGAAAAAAAAAAATAGAACTAAAAAAAATTATTTTGATTCAACTATCTATGTGTCTACTTGAATCAGGTATTTGGTCTACCAACTCTTTTTTTGAATACTAACTAATCACATAATATTCCCAGTTATTTTTATCTAGTTTGATACATTTTTAAATAAAAAAAATAACTGATTCAAAACACAAAATCGATCGTATTTTTGAAATAAAAGTTTTTATCTTATAATTTTTATTTTATAATATAATTTAATTAATTTTATTGAGTATTTCTTAGATAGCTAGAACGGCCCTCACAAATTGCAAATACTAATTTGTTAAGAATTAAGCGGATTGAAGATATAGCGTCATCATTCGCTGGAATAGAAATATCTGCAAGATCAGGATCACAATTTGTATCAATTAAAGAAATTGTTGGAATTCCCAGAGTGATACATTCCCGCAGGGCCGTATATTCTTCATGCTGATCGACGATGATTACAATATCGGGCAACCCTGTCATATATTTAATCCCGCCCAGATATGTTTGCAAGCGAGATAATTGTCTTTTCACCATAGCCGCATCTCTTTTTGGAAGACGGTTGAGTCTTCCAGTTTTTTGTTCCATTCTCAAGTCCCTGAACTTATGAAGTCTCGTTTCTGTAGTCGACCAATTCGTTAACATTCCGCCAAGCCATTTTTTGTTAACACAATGACACCGGGCCCTTACTGCAGCCCGTGCTACTGAATCAGCTGCTTTATTTTTGGTCCCAACAATAAGGAATTGTTTTCCGTTTCTTGCTGCATCAAAAACCAAATCGCATGCTTCGGATAAAAAACGAGCAGTTCTAGTAAGATTTATAATATGAATACCATTACGCTTTGCAGAGATATAAGGTGCCATTTTAGGATTCCATTTACTAGTGCCATGGCCAAAATGAACTCCTGCCTCTAGCATTTCTTCTAAGTCGGTGTTCGAATATCTTCTTGTCATTTCCCCCCAAGTCCCCTTTTTGCAAAAAAAAGAGACAAAGACCCCTGAACTGAAATAACTAATTGTTCCGATGGAACCTTCTCTTATACCGTAGATTGGCCGTAGATAGACCGAAGAAGCCATTAGTCTTTTCGATTGCTTTTACTATTTTTATTTCCAAAAAATGTACCAATTCAAAAAGATGAATCCGCTTTTAAGTTTTACGAATGATTAAATCCTATAAAGATCGGTGGTGAATCAAAATATCTCTCATTTCCCCCTGGAAAAGATTATTTTTTTTTACAAAAGGTCCTTTTTTTGAATTTGAAGGGTCTGCTAATCCTTTCAATCCGGTACCAACAGGTATCATACCCCCCAAAACAACGTTCTCTTTCAGGCCTTTCAACCAGTCGATTCGACCCCGTAGAGCTGCTTTTGCTAAAACTCTAGCCGTTTCTTGAAAACTAGCTTCAGATATAAAACTTTGAGTATTCAGAGATGCTCGAGTTATTCCCAATAAGAGTGCTCGGTAACAAACCGCTTCTTCCAACGCGCGTCCCATTCGTTCTGCTCGCAACACCCCGATTAGTTCTCCAGGTAAAAAAACATTAGACATTCCATCTTCCAAAACCAACACCTTTGATGTTATTTGACGTACAATAATTTCTATATGCTTATTATGAATCTGCACCCCCTGGGATCGATAAACCTTTTGAATCTTATTAACCAAAGATATACGACTTTGCACTATAGTTAACTCAGCACCAATTAAGAATGCCCATGGAATTCCAAGAATTCTTGTTATACATTCGTTCCAACCCTCAACCCTCTTTTCTAAATTCATCGATATTGAATCAATCGAACGAACTTCTAACACCTGTTCTACTTTTGGAAGTCCCTGAGTTATATCACCAGATCTTGACTTTTCATATATAAAGGTAATTAAAGTATCTCCTTCATACAGGATTTCCCCATAATGGCCATGAACTGTTGCTCCCGGAGTGGCCAAATAAGGCTTAGCTAATCGTATTACTACAGAGTCAACTTCAATGAGTATAATTTGACCCGATTTTAGGCTTGGTGCGTTTGGTGCGATACAGATATTTTCACAAATAAACTGCCCAAGACTCATTATTATAGATCTTTCTTGACAATAATTGGGATGACAAAAGTACGAATTCAATTTCAAAATAATGTTACTTTCGAGATCTGGGTTATAAATTTTTTTCTTTTCATCCATTAAATAATATTTAAATTTTATTATTTGAAAAGTCTGTTTTAAGTTGTCAAGTTGCAAATCGTTTTTCTGATTATGAGTTATTAAATGGTAAAATGCATAAACATTCGTAACTAGAAAGACTGTTCCTAAAGGACCCATCCCATTTTTAATTGGAATTACAAGATCTTTTGGAATTTGAATTGATTCTTTTCTCAAATTGGGATATTTTACATCGCTGAATGGATCCATCCGAAAACAATTGGATGATGACAGAATTATCAACGATTGAAATCCCATATTTCTATTCAATAGCGTATGAATAGTTCCTTGATTTTGATTAAGAGGTTGTTGACTTCTTGCCTTGGAATAACGAGCAGAAAATGGATTGATATTGTTGCAATCCAATCCATTAGCAGAGAGCAGTCCTGAGGACGACGAATCATTTCTTTTTCCGATATATGAAATAGTGGATTTCGCTAAGTGGATTCTTAGAAAAGGTCGGGTCAACTCTGTTGACCTTAGTTCAACAAAGTAAGCACGAGCTTCTTGACTCGAAGAACTTTTTTTGCCTTGCTCCCAATTCAATACTAAACAAGTTCGAACTAATTGAATACTTGTATGCGAAATTGCTCGAATTGGTTTACCATTTCCATAAAGGATATAATTGACAACTCGCAGTTTCCCATTATCCCTTTCCTGCAATAAATCTGGGGGAAAAAGTGTTGCTAAAGTTATACCATCCTTTATTTCATATGTGACAACAGGTCGAACCAAAATGAAATACTTTTTCTTACTAGGTGTGATCCGTTGAACATATATCCAATTTTTCCAGTTTTTGGATTCCTTGGCATTTTGTTTTCGTGTTCCTGGTGTTATCAAAACGCCGCCATGTCGGGATATCTTATCCATATCGCCAGGAAAATGGATATCTCCGGCAAGTATTTGAAGTTCAATTCTCTTTTTTTTTCTCTCCACTCGGACCAAACCACCTACTCGGCTTCTTATATTTAAAGTAATTTGTGTATCTACGCCAATAATACTATTGTTTCGTACCATTATCGAAGAAGACCCAGGTAAGATATGCACTTCCTCGGGAATGAAAAAAAGCGGATCTACTTGCATTTGGTTTTTTGACCGAAATTCCTTGCCTCCTCGATACTCAACAAAATCCTCTTTTTTATTGATTGAATGCATTTCTCGAGTCCCATATTTAATAATTCCCGAACTCTTTCTTCTATATCGAGGATCGTTGAAATAAGCAAGAATGCTATTTCTACGGAAAATACCGTTGATAGGGATTTCAACCGCGATGCCTGAAGAAGCCTTTATTGTGTTCTCGCGTTCTTGAATCGATTGGATTGGAATGATGAATCTATTTCTTCGTCTCTTTGAGAATAAAGCATAATTCTCGTAGAGAATGGGCGGATCGTTGAGATTACAATAACCAGTACCGATAATTCGGCCAGGGTCTGAATAATCAGAAATCCTATCGTCTTTTTGAACTTTACCTGAACAATGAAAAATAAAGACGTTTTGTACCGAACGCTCATTTGTTCCTGAGAGGTTCGAAGTGGATCTTCTCGTGATAGACCAAGAATGCGCACTCATTTGATCTTGATCCTTGTGTAGTGAAAGTGAGACTAAACTGGATCTGCAAGGTCCTCCTAATAATATCCATAAATGACTTGGTTTTGGTAATAGATGAACATTCCCGTATGCAAATTCGGGTGCATGATATACATCAATGCTCCAGTGCATTTCTCCGTCTGAGTCAGAATAAATATGTTTTCGAACTTTCTCTTTAAAATTCAAAGTGGATGTTCGCGCGCGAATCTCAGCGATCACTTGTTCTGATTGGACATATTGATCATTTTGAACTAAAAGAAAACTTTGAGGTGGAATATTTACATCGTGGCGAATATCTTCATTCTCAATAGTGACTAACACGTTTAGAGAACATATAAATCCGGGATGCCCATGGCGTGTACGTGTCGGATGAACGAAATCCGTATTGAATTTTATTTTTCCATTAGAAGGGGCCCGCACATGTTCGGCAGTACCACCCGTAAATACTCCGCCAGTATGAAAAGTTCTTAATGTTAATTGAGTCCCCGGTTCTCCAATCGATTGGCCTGCAATAATACCTACAGCTTCCCCCAACTCAACCAGGTCGCCATGAGTAGGACTTCGGCCATAGCATAGTCGACAGATCCAAGAGGCACTCCTACAAGTAAAAGGAGTTCGAATAGCTATAGGTTGTACTTGAAGGGTTATGAATTTATTTATAAGTCTAATTCCAATGTCTTGATTTCGGGTGGCAATACACCGGGTGCCAATATATACATCATGGGCTAATATACGACCCATTAATGTTTGTATAAAAATTTTTTCTGGTATCATTCCATTCGGAGGACTCACAGAAATAGCACGGACGGTACCACAATCGGTTCGTCGTACAACAATGTGTTGAACTACTTCAACAAGTCTACGCGTAAGATATCCAGCATCTGATGTTCGTACGGCAGTATCCACAACCCCTTTACGAGCTCCGTAGCACGAAATGATATATTCTGTTAAAGAAAGTCCTTCGCGTAAGTTGCTTTGAATGGGTAAATCAATCATTTGTCCTTGAGGGTCCGACATTAATCCTCTCATACCTACTAATTGATGTACTTGCGATGCATTTCCTCTGGCTCCCGAAAAAGACATCATATGAACTGGATTAAGGGGATCAGTCATCCTAAAATTAGGATTCATTTCTTGTCGCAAATATTCACTTGTGGCATACCATATTTCAATTGATTGGCGTAATTTTTCTACCGCGTTTACATTCCCATAATGATGGTGTTTTTCCAAAATAAAACTTTGTTCTTCGGCATCTTGAACTAGCCATCTCTTCGAGGGTATTGTTAAAAGATCATCAATTCCTAATGAAATGGATGTAGCAGTAGCTTGTTCAAAACCCAGAGTCTTTACTTGATCCAGGATGTGGGATGTATATGCCATTCCGAAGTGATCTATTAATCTACTAATAAGTCGTTTCATGGCAGTTCCGTCTATCACTTTATTGTGAAATACCAGATTGTCCTGTTCTGCCATAAGTACCTCCATATTCTGCTGAGTACGATTCGACAATGGATTTTAGTGATTGAAAAACTTGCTTTTCTTGATCTTGATTCGCGTAGAAATTGCAGAACTCTGTGACTAAATGAGGTGAAGAAATATGAATTCCTAATAGTATCGTAGGATTCCTTAGCCTAGTTAGGTACCATATGAACCGGCCTGAGAAAACCCCCGCATGGCTTCTTCGACTTCTCGATAAAGAGAAATATGACCAACAGTGGTTCGAATGTATAGAAAAAGAATTTCTTTGTTTATCCTTCTTACTATTAAATATTGTCCATAAATCTCATAATAAGTACCTAAAGATTGATAGTGAACTTCGATAGGAGTTTCTCTTAACGCAATAACGCGTTGATCTAGGCGCCATCGGAGCCACAAAGGTCTATCTAAAAGGATTCCTTTCTGCCGATAAGTTCGAATTGCATCATAGGAATTAGAAAAAAAAGGTTCGTTCGAATCCTTATAGTTATTATTGTTATTGTCACTTCTTTTCTTTTTAGAGTTTCTCCAATTCCATGGATTATACCTATTTACACAAATACCGCGACGGTTCCCACTCGTTAATACATAGAGTCCAATAAGCATATCTTGAGTTGGTACGGAAATAGGATCTCCAATAGCGGGAGACAAAAGATTCATATGAGAAAACATAAGTAAACGGGCCTCGGTTTGAGCCTCCAAAGATAAAGGTACATGAACAGCCATTTGATCCCCATCAAAATCTGCATTGAATCCCTTACAAACTAATGGATGTAAACAAATAGCGCGACCCTCCACTAAAACGGGCTGGAATGCTTGTATGCCTAATTTATGCAGAGTGGGTGCTCTATTCAGCAATACAGGATGTCCCTGCATAACGTCCTGAAGTATTTCCCATACTATGGGTTCTTTTTCCTGAATTTTATTCTTTGCAACTCCTATGTTCGAAGCAAGATGTTGTCGAATTAGGCCACGAATTACAAAGGTCTGGAAAAGCTCTATTGCTATTTCCCGTGGCAATCCGCATCGATGTAAGGAAAGTGAAGGACCTACAACAATGACGGAGCGCCCTGAGTAATCGACCCGTTTGCCGAGCAGAGTCTCACGAAATCTTCCTTCTTTGCCTTCAATTACATCTGCAAATGACTTGTAAACTTTATTATGTCCATCCCTCATCGGTTGCCCGCGGATTCCATTATCAAGAAGTGTATCCACGGCTTCTTGTACTAATTTTTCCTGACACATGACTAATTCTCCTGGCGTAGATCTACTTGTTGTTAATAGATCGGCAAGAGTATTGTTCCGATAGATAACTCTTCTATAGAGTTCATTAATATCCGAGCTCATTAATTTACCACCATCTAGTTGAATGATAGGTCTTAATTCAGGAGGAAGAACTGGTAATAGACATAAAACCATCCATTCTGGTTCTATATTTGTTCGGAGAAAATGCTTAGCCAATTCCATGCGTCGAACCAAAAAATCCTTTCTTCGTCCAACCCTTCGGTCGTCCCATTCATTTCCTGTGGGTCCCTCGTCCCCTAATTCTTTCCATTCTAACAATGAATTATCTAGAATAATGTGTAAATCTAGATCGGATAATTGTTCTCGAATAGCACTCGCACCAGTAGAGATTTCTCGATTGCGAAATGTCTCGAAGCCTTGGTTAGTAAAAAAAAGTGGGATACTGTATTTCCAAGATTGGATTTCAGATTCGAATAAACCACGTAATCGCAAAAAAGTCGGTTTTTTCGTTATGGGCCTAGCAAAAGAAAAATTGGGATAGGGTCCTCTAATAATAGGATCTCCCCCCCTTAAAAATCGGACGTGAAAGTTTCGTTTCATCCGGCTCCAGTAGGTACATCGATTAAAGAAAGGAATTTTCGCTTTAAAATTCTATAAAACCTTCCAAAAAGGATCTACTCCTTACTCAAGTTCCCAGTGAAGACCAAGCAAGATTTAATTGATTCCGCCTTCTTTTACGACCTAAATGTAAAATTCTTGAGTAGTCTACTTCCCTCTGACTGATGAATTCCTTCATTAGAATGAAATCCAAATTCAATTACATTTAACAAAAATGAATAATTTAAATTAATAATGAAAGTGAATAGAAAATAAAGGAATACCTTGCTTGCCTTGTAATTCATAAGGGATTCACTTGTCTATGTATTGTTCTGTTTGATCAATTAGGTCTCGATTCACCTCGACGGTTATGCCACGATGCGCTTAAAGCCTATACGCGATGCATAGACTCCCCCAACCATGACATATTTGCTTGCTACAATCTCTTTCCAAAAGGAAGTAAATTGCCAAGGCAAAAAATTATTTTTTACGAGGTAAGAGAAATCTTAATTTTTTTATATGTTACAAAACAAAATCGACCATAGATCAATTCCCACTTTAATTTGGGAGTATTGACTACACCCTAAATTCTGAGCTTCATGGTCCCCATCCTAAGTGACATGTCAGATCCAGGGCATCCCGATTGGATTGACTGGGATGACAGTTTCTCATTTCGAATCTGTAAAATCAAAACTTTGATCAAATCACACATCGCAGTATACTAGACCCTCTAGTTCTTTAAGAGGTTTATCTAAAAGATTCGCAATATAACTGGGAAGACATTTTAAATACCACACATGAGTTACTGGGCATGCGAGTTTGATGTAGCCCATTTGATATCTTCGTATGCGCGAATCAACAAATTCGACTCCGCATTGTTCACAAAAATTAGGGTCGTCTTTTTCATCTCCGATTACTCGATAATTTCCACAAGCACAAATTCCACTTTTGATAGGTCCAAAAATGCGTTCACAAAACAACCCATCTTTTTCCGGTTTATTGGTTTTGTAATGAAACGTATAGGGTTTTGTCACCTCTCCAATTATCTCTCCATTAGGGAGGATTTTAGTAGCCCAAGCGCTTATTTGTTGAGGAGAAACTAATCCAATTCGTAGCTGTTGATGTTTATACTGATCGATCATAGAATCAAAATTACCATTTATTCCGGTTAAACTTTCTTCCTCTTAATCTGAAAATTTTTCTCAGATACAAGGAAATGATTCAGTTCCAGAGCTAAAGATCGTAGTTCTCGAACAAGCAATCGAAACGATTCTGGAGTATCCTCTGGATTAGGTATTGTTCCTCCAATGATCGTAGTACCAAGTACCTCTTGGCGTGCTCTAATATGATCAGATTTATAAGTAAGCATCTCTTGTAAAATATGAGCAACACCAAATCCTTCTAGAGCCCAAACCTCCATTTCTCCCACTCGCTGTCCCCCTTGTTTTGCCCTTCCTCTAAGGGGTTGTTGCGTAACAAGCGCATAATGTCCACTAGAACGTCCGTGGATTTTATCATCAACTTGATGAATTAATTTCAAGATATAGGGCTTTCCTATTATAACGGGTTGTTCGAAAGGATTCCCTGTCCTTCCATCAAATATTCTGCTTTTTCCTGGATACTCGGGTTCAAATACCCATGGATTCGCAGTTTGTTTACTGGCTTCATATAATTCAGAAAAAACAAGTTTTCTGGAAGCTTCTTGTTCATATCTCTCATCAAAAGGCGCTATTCGATAATGTCTGTCGAGCAAACACCCTGCTAACCCGAGCGAACATTCAAATATTTGTCCTACATTCATTCGCGAAGGTACTCCTAATGGGTTGAAGACCATATCAACAGGTCTTCCATCTTGCAGATAAGGCATATCTTGTCTAGGCAAAATTTTTGAAACGATCCCTTTATTTCCGTGTCTTCCAGCTACTTTATCGCCTACCTTGATTT
This sequence comes from Utricularia gibba, assembly GCA_002189035.1. Classification (NCBI taxonomy): domain Eukaryota; kingdom Viridiplantae; phylum Streptophyta; class Magnoliopsida; order Lamiales; family Lentibulariaceae; genus Utricularia; species Utricularia gibba. The sequence goes on from NEEC01000022.1 coordinate 39,166, forward strand.
CACGTTTCTGTGAAATATATACACGAATAATTTCCGAATTATAACTAGAACTTCCCCTTTTCTGGATCCACCTCACATCAATAACCCAGCCCCTGCCACCTATGGGTAGTTTTAAACAAGTTTCTTTTGAAGTAGATACCTGAATGCCAAGTATAGCTCGTAACAATCTATCCTCGGGGGCATACGAGGATTCTTTCACCATTTGGGGCGTTAATTTACCTACTAAAATATCGCCCGCCTCTACCCAAGACCCCAACATCACAATTCCATTTTTATCTAAATTGCGAAGTAAATGAGTTTCTAAATGGGGTATTTTGTTAGTGATCCGTTCAGGACCTTGACTTGTCACATGAGTCTGAATCTCATATTTCCGTATGTGAAAAGAAGTATAAATATCCTCATATACCAACCGCTCACTAATGAGTACTGCATCTTCAGAGTTGTAACCTTCCCATGGCATATACGCTACTAATACGTTTTTCCCCAAAGCAAGCTCGCCACCAACCGTAGCAGCACCATCTGCTAAAATTTGTCCCTTTTTAATGTATTTACCCCGTGAAACCTGGGGTTTTTGATGCATACAAGTATTTTTGTTGGAACGTTGATACATAACTAATGGGATGCTTAGAGTATCTCCATTTCCGGAGAAAAGGATCTTGCCAGTCTCTATATAAATGATCTTGCCTTCACGTTCAGCTATAGCAAGAACCCCCGAATCTAGAGCCGTTTGTTGTTCTAAACCAGTTCCAACAATACATTTTTCCGACCTAGAAAGAGGAACTGCCTGGCGTTGCATATTAGAACTCATTAAAGCTCTATTCGCATCATTATGTTCAATAAAAGGAATGAGGGAAGCTCCAATAGAAAAATATTGGAAGGGAAAAATAGTTCGAAGATGGGCCCGTTCCCATGCAATAGTGAGGAATTCTTGACGGTATCGAGCCGGAACAACCTGTTCTTCCTGAATATCCTGATTCAATGACAAAGAATTTCCCGATGCTACCGTATAGTATTCATCTCTACCCGGTGATAAATAAAGCAATCGTAACCCCGTCGATCTTTCTGAAATTTCATAAAACGGACTTTCTAGGGATCCCCAAGGATCCATCCTCGCATGAATTGTTAAGGATCCAATAAGTCCAACATTAATTCCCTCAGATGTATCAATTGGACAACTACGACCGTAGTGACTAGGATGGATATCTCGTATTCGAAAACTAGCAGTCCGCCCTGTTAGTCCTCCAGGACCTAAATAACTCAATTTTCTCCCATGAACTATTTGTGTCAATGGATTAGTTCGATCTAAAACTTGAGATAAAGGATGTAAACCAAAAAAAGATTCATAAGTGGTTGTTAATGGAGTTGATGTTACCAAATTCTGAGGAGTTGGTATCAATTTATGCCGAATTGCTCCACATATAGTTCCTCGAACCACATTTTCTAAACGAACCAGAGACAACCCAAATTGATCTTGTAAAAGATCCGCTACAGAACGAATGCGCTTATTTTTCAAATGATTCGTATCGTCAAGTGTCCCCATTCCAAATTTCAGTCCAATCAATTGATCAGTGGCAGCCAATATATCTCGTGGTACCAAAAATGTATTGTTCTGGGATATATCAAGGTTCAGTCTTTGGTTCATATTTCGTCGACCAACCCTTCCTAATTCACATCTTTGTTGAAAGAATTTCTTTTGTAATTCCTTACATAAGAATTCAGAAAATATTGGATCCCCACCTACGCAAGCAAATTGTTGATAAAACTCCAAAATGGCATTTTCTTTTGATCCTATTTTTGTTCTCTCTTTATGATTCAAAAAAGACAAAAAAATTTCAGGATAATAAACATTGTCTAGAATTTCTCTTAGATTCAAACCCATAGCTGATGATAGAACTAGAATCGATATTTTTTGTTTCCTACTCACTCGAGCCCATATCCTTGCTTTTCTATCAATCTCTAATTGTAATCTTCCTCCCCAGTCTGATATTATAGTGCCGGTATAGATCGCAATTCCGTTATAGTCCAACTCTGACCGGTAATAAATACCGGGGCTTTGCAGTACTTGATTGATCACAATTCTATATATTCCATTTACTATAAAAGTTCCTAGGGAATTCATTAGAGGAATGTTCCCAATCAAAATACTTTGTTCTTGCATATCCCTACTGGTTTTCCAAATTAATCCCGCGGATACATATAATTCAGAAGAATATGTGAGTGATTCATAGACAGCATTTTTTTCCTTTATCAATGGTTCTACCAATTGATAGCTTTCGACAAATAATTGAAATTCAATTTCATGATCAGTATCTTCAATTTTTGGAAACTTAAAGAGTTCTTCAGTCAAACCTTGATCAATGAACCTAGAAAACCCCTCAAATTGTATCTGATTAAGTCCCGGTATTGTAGACATTGCCTTATTTTCGGCCTTGAGTTTAAATTCGCATTTTTCAAAAACTCCCATTATCGTTACATTCTTCGTCTAATTAGACCGAAGATCTAGCACTCGTGGAACTTCTATTCCGTTTACTGAATCACATGAAATTTGAACATATTTGGAATGAAATTATCAACTACTTATATTTATGAGCGAAGGAATAAAGAGAATTTTGGATTGAAATGGTAACTTTCAACAGATCCAAAGGAATTAATAAAACAACCCTAGAACCGACATTATGTTATTTCGACTTCGTCTTATTTTAGTAAGTTTCTTATTTTAGTAAGTTATTAAATAAAGAAATGGTATTTTGGATAAAATAGTAAAACAAAGAGAAACTGATTCAAATCATATCATTATTATGATATTACATATTAAAATTTGCGAAAAAAGGGTGGTTAAGAGATAAAGACAACAAAATCAGATAGAATCTATTTTATTAATACTTAACTGACTTTATGGTAGGAATTTCGTTGTTCAAAAAACCGATTCGCAAAAAAAAGAGATAATTTGTACTTTACTCATTTTTGAGTAAAGTATGATTTGAAGTATATTTTGAAGTATATAATATAAGAAGAAAACAGAATTTATATTAAAAAAAATTAAGTTTAAGTTAAGTAGCCTAATTTTAGGCTAATTCCCTATTCTAAACATAGCTAAATATTAGCTATGTGCGTAACAATTTCGGTTCTGGGGTTTACATATACTTATATATAATTATATAATAGTTATAATTGACATTGAGAAGGAATTTTTGCTTGAGAAAATAAATACTGATAAGTTATGTCTTGATTTGTATTTTCTTATGTCATAAGGAAAACACAATTGTCGATTACAATACCAGAATTGGTCATGAATTCGAAGTCAATAGTTAATGGTTCCACTTTGTCAGCCGAAAATGCACATTGGATTTTTCACTCTAAAAGTGGTAAATTTTTTTTCTCGTTGTGTATTTTCATATACAATCAAAAGAAGGAAGGAAAACGGGATAAAATGCAAATAAAAATTCCGTAATCTGGGATTACCTTCATCTCGTTTGGATCATTTTGGCGGCATGGCCGAGTGGTAAGGCGGGGGACTGCAAATCCTTTTTCCCCAGTTCAAATCCGGGTGTCGCCTAATCAACAAAAAGATAAAAATAAGTTCTTCTTTTCTTCGGATATAACTCGAAAAATTATTCCCTGATAAAAGAAGAGGAACCAAACCGGTGATACTCTCTTTGATTCTACGCATGTGGTCGAAAGGTTTTTTTAAAACAAAAGTGAATCCTCGTTCGGATCTGGGCTTCGGGGAAATATTCTCATCTACTGGCATAGGGGCTATCAAGACTTTAAAATTTCTTTATATTTTTCTTTTTCTCTATCCCTATTGGATTGGATGAACAATTTACTTTTATAGGTATAAAAAAATATAGGTATAAAAAAAGAGCCAAAAGTAACAAAACAAATGAATTCTTTTTGGGCAACACCTAATCAAACCCCTTAGTTTAGTATAGGGAAACATATTAGATCAAATGAGAGACATCGAGGTCTTAAATAGATAGTGCTTTCTCTTTATTAGCAATTTCGACCCTTCCGTTTTTTTTTTATTTATGTTACGCGAATCAACAAAAAAAAAAGAGTAAGCTTTATTATTCCTACCTGTTCCCATTCCTTTTGAATGTTACTACAGATTTTGTATTTTACTTATGTTTAATCTTTACCGATTCCAAATCATAGTCGTTTATTAGATTGGTTTCTCAATAGTGTTGGGTCCGAATCCCCTTTGACTCTTCACCGTCGATTCCACTATTATTAGTGAGGAATAATGGAATAATTCCTTTGTATTTATAGAGATCGGGGACATAATTCACATGGATATAGTCAGTCTGGCTTGGGCTGCTTTAATGGTAGTATTTACATTTTCTCTTTCACTCGTAGTGTGGGGACGAAGTGGGCTCTAGAAATGCTCCTTATTGAGTTGAAAAATCAAATCCTATCACTTGTTTTTAGAGATCGACTTTAACTATTTAGTCCAAATAATTGTACTCCCAGGGGGTAATCTATGATATGAATCATAATCTTTCAATCAAAAAGATATGTCACTCAAGGGAATAGACTCTGACTATTTTTATAGCTGGCAACTAAGGAAGATCGGACTTTTTTATTTCTTTTTCTCTTTACGATTCAAAGATCAAAGACGAAGTAAATGTAGACGCACTTTCGATGAGCAATGATATAGAAATAGTAGTTATCTAATACGAGACTATGCAAGAATAAGACTGGGGCGAGTCACATCAAATATTGGGAATTTACCGCTTTCTTTCTAATTTTAGAAGGAGGATTTGGCCTTTATCAACTTATTTCCTATCATTGTTTGGGCGTTCTAAATCGTTGAGGTTTCCTCTCCCTTATTAGTATTAGTAAAAGAGAGGGAATTAAAATGCTAAAATTTCTTCTGATCGGCCCAACTAGATGAAGCTAATTAGACAGTCTGTCAATTATCTAGAATATAGGGAATTAATATACACATCTATAACAATAACATTGTAATCTATCGCAACTTAATCCTTTCGATTTAGTCTAGATTCCAACTTTCTAGACTCAATTTGTAGACTACCAGATAGATAGTATTGTAGAACTAGATGAATCTTTCTTTCTACCATACTATCTATCTCTTAGAATACCACCGAGTCTAGTTTGCCCATGTGATTTAAGTTAAGACGTGAAATTGATAGGAATTATATTTATTTAATTTCGTCAATTTTTGATAATAACTCAGAAAGAAAGTTTCATTCAAATTCATTTTCAAATGAAATTGAATTAATCATTTTGACTAACTGTTTTTACGTAAATGATAAGTAGAAAAGCGGTCGGAACTAGAATAAATAGTGCAGTAGCAATAAATGCAAGAATATTTACTTCCATAATGTCATCGGTTTTTTTATTCGTAATAACTCGGGATTTAATCCCCTAGAGATGATAAATTTTTCGTTTGAAAATTCAATTAATTTGAATTAATTTTTCGATGGTGTTGAATAGGATCAATATCAGGAATAACAATATCTGAGCTAAAAAATCAATTCGTAGTCGCGACTTGAATAGTATAACATAGGAGAAGTTCTTTTATACATACCGAATCAAAATTTTGATTCCGTAACCAATCAATCCAAGATTTCTTTATTTATTATATTATTATAATTTTCTTGTTAAATATGTTTCCTTTTTTTATATAACCTCTCGTCACTATTTTCATTTTCGCTTTTTAGTTAGGACTTAAAAAAAATACCGACTCTTTTCTTTGGGAATGAAAGTATGACCCCAACACCTTTTTACAAGTTCATAGAAAGAGAAAAACAAATTCATGTATTTATTGTTTATTCGATCCGTCGGGACTGGCGGGGCTCGAACCCGCAGCTT
>NEEC01000022.1:62500-95000 GCA_002189035.1 Utricularia gibba
CTATAATACAAAAAAGACTTCACTTATTCTGGTTAATCTAGAACATAAAGTCTAATCCTGGTTCTTGTTGAAATTGGATAAGTGGAAGTTACTTTCTTATCATTCAATGAGCATCTTGGATTTCATAAAAATTGGGAGCAATATAATCCTTACGTAAAGGCCATCCTATCCAACTTTCAGGCATTAAGATACGTTTCAAGCGCGGATGATTATCATAGGAGATTCCCAACATATCATAAGATTCTCGTTCTTGAAAATCCACGCTTTTCCAAACCCAGAAAACAGAAGGAATTCGAGGATTCCTTCTTGAGGTAAATACTTTTATGCATACCTCTTCGGGTTGATCTACACCATACTCTATTCTGGTAAGATGATAAACACTAGCTAACAGTCCGCCGGGTGCTACATCATAAGCACATTGGGAGCGTAGATAATTGTAACCATATACATATAAAATAATAGCAATGGAGTGCCAATCCTCAGCCTTTATTTGTAAAGTCTCTATTCCTCGATAATCAAAGCCCAAAGATCTATGAATTATCCCATGCTTGACTAGCCAAGCAGATAAACGACCTTGCATCTTTTTTATCTCCCGTATTTTGTAGTTATAATATTTCCCATTCGATATCAAATTTCTGAAGGTTCACCCGCTACTTTGTTATTCTGTCTAAAGGAATCCTGCCTAATTTACTAAAATTCATAATAAGATATTTTATATTCTATTTGATAAAAAGGGTTTCGATCCGGATTCGGAAGTAGATGGGGGTTGATAGAAAAATCTTTGATCATAATTTCCAGTATTAATACTGTGTCCAAGATAAAACTTGTGATTGGTCGTAAAACACCGATTTGCTTGTTGAGACCTAATTCTAGCTTCATAGATTTCTAGTGAGATTTTCTTCCGAAGTTTTGTTATAGCGTCTATAACTGCTTCCGGTTTAGGGGGACAACCCGGCAAATAGACATCCACAGGGACTAGCTTATCGACCCCCCGAACAGTACTATAAGAATCGGTACTGAACATCCCTCCCGTAATTGTGCAGGCTCCCATAGCAATAACATATTTAGGTTCGGGCATTTGCTCATATAATCTCACTAAGGAGGGGGCCATTTTCATTGTTACCGTTCCGGCTGTTAAAATTAGATCCGCTTGTCTAGGACTCGATCTTGGTATTAGTCCATAGCGATCAAAGTCAAATCGCGAGCCTATTAGTGAAGCAAATTCAATAAAACAACAACTGGTACCATAGAGAAGTGGCCATAAACTAGAAAGTGTTGACCAATTTGAAAAATCATTTAATGTAGTTGCAATAACTGAATTGGCGGCCGTTCGATCAAATAAAGAAAACTTAATGGACTTCATAACTTTTTCAATTTCAATCTTTTTTCCTTTTTTCTTTTTATTGTCTGAATATTCAAGAGCTAAGACCATTCCAATGCTCCCTTTCGCCATGCATAAACTAAACCCAGAATTAAAATAATCACGAAAATGAAAGCTTCTAGAAATACGGATACACCCAATATATCGAAACTCATTGCCCATGGATAAAGAAAAACCGCTTCAACATCAAAAACAACAAAAACTAGAGCAAACATATAATACCGGATTCGAAATTGTAACCAAGCGTCGCCCATTGGTTCTATACCCGATTCATAACTAGAAAGTTTCTCCGGCCCTTTCCTAATCGGCGCTAAAATCCCGGAAATTAAAAATGCCAAAATAGGAATAAAACTTGATATTATTAGAAATGCCCAAAAAGTGTTATATTCGTAAATCAAAAACATAGATGAACTCCTCTGAACGTGTAAAATAGAATATACCGGATTGGTCGAGTCGAATTGAAGTTGTAAAGTCATCGAGAACCATTTAGTTAAAACAAGAATTCATTTTGACCAAACCGTCTAGTTTACTTTGATGATTATTGCATGGGATATCTGATTTCAAGATTTATCGACTGGCTTGGCTGTGATCTTCTTTCAAGTCTACTAGTCTACTTAATTTCATTTCCTTAGTTAGTATAACTCTAACAGTTACGCTTAGACAAATGTTTTGGTCTAGATGTTTTGGTCTAGAATTTTTTAAAGCGAACAAATAAAATAGAAATTTTGTGTTTACGAATTGTTTTTCTACAAATTGAATAATTTCGCTTTTTTAGCAATATAATACCGAAGTTTTTTTTTATTAGTGATTTCGAATCGAAGAAGTATTCAAATGGAAGAGAATTAATAGGTATTTACCTATCCGGATTTGGAATACCTTAGTGTTAGTATATTTCGTTTATTAGAATCTGGGTAGGGTTTTTTCAATATTGGGAAAACGAATACCATTCACCTTTTTTTCACTAAGTTAACCACTAAGATAATGAAGACAAAACAAATTTGCCATTGTTGACAATGAAATTTACCAAGAAACATGTCAAAGCAAAGAGATTCATTTGTCAACAAACTTTAGCTTGTACAAATATATCAGGTTATTTCCGAGATTTAGGTGGCATTATTTTTCTTTCGTAAATTCATTAAGATTAGTTATACCAAAGAAAAGGAATATTATTCCCGCTTGGTTGGGGGCAGGAAAATTCCTATAGAATTTAACTTCGAAGATTAAATTTAAATTAATGACGAAGGGTTGGTTGCTTTATTTATTTACGGTTGGAAAAGGTTCGATTCGATCCCTTGAAAAACATTTTGCTTTCAGTTTTCTGTTGTTAGTTAAAAAATTCCTTTGAGTAATTTTTTAGTAAAAATTTTGTTTTGTTTATAGGATCAAGCAACCGGTCAAGCCGAAGCTACGCAACAAACAAGAATCAAGACAGTAAAATTAGACAATTTTTTTTTTAGTTTATAGGGTTCTAGGGCTATACGGACTCGAACCGTAGACCTTCTCGGTAAAACAGATCAAACTTATTATTATCAAAATGATTGAAACTGTTTCAAAGACCCAACATGCATTTTTTTTTGCATTGGGCTCTTTCATTAACTGATAGAAAAATCAGCCAATCTACCATCTTTTTTCTTAAAAAAAAAAAATAAGATAAGAAGAGGGTTCCATATGCTCTGATTCATTCTTTAAGATTATGATACAGGAGCATTACCAAAGTGTTTCAAGGGTGGAACTTTGACGTAGGTCTGCCTCTGGGCTAGATCATTTTCATTTTATGAAATCTCTATCGTTCATAAAATATGAAACTTCATACACCTTAAAGTTCATAGTACGAAAAGAGGTTTTTTGAGGTCCTTATACCCATTATGTGCCTAGCATTGAGGTACTAGTATTAACCGTATCAATATCTCAAATCAACGATGGTATCCGTTTGGGGCACTCAAATCGGACCGAACCATTTGTCATGCTATTGTTCTCTCAAAGTTATGGAGTAAGACATCGATTGCTCAATAAGCCCTTTTTCTGAAATGGATTCCCCTGAAAAACATCGGCGCGCGTGTAAACGAGGTGCTCTACCAACTGAGCTATAGCCCTTAGTGTTTGTTCATGCTTGTAATGTCTATGTTATCATGGATTTCGTTTCTTGTCAAGATGAATATTCGAGAATCCAACATCATCCATTTTGGATTTGGAATAGTATTGGTTAGATTATTATTGCTTAGAAGCAATATGATATTTATAATCCATGGATGGTAGGGGATCCTTTTATTTGGGTGTCTTTGGGTACATAAGTGACCTACTTAACTCAGTGGTTAGAGTATTGCTTTCATACGGCGGGAGTCATTGGTTCAAATCCAATAGTAGGTATAACTTATTAGATACCCGAGTCAATGGTATTTAATAAGTTTTTTCACACTTCTTTTTTTTTATTGCTTTTTTATTTCGTTGTTGAGTTGTATCAGAATTCGATTCTGCTTGATTGGATTCTTCCGAGTGAATCCAATCAAAATAGGGTTTGGTTTTGAAACAGAACTTTTTTTGATGACTCGAAAGCACTAGCGATAACGAGTTATGAAACCACATTGACGGCTTCTATTCTTGTCCTAGCTCGTCGCAGAGCTAGATTTGCCTCAATTATTTGTCTCTTTCCTTCCGCTTTTCTCAAATTAGCTTCTGCTATTTCAAGAGTTTGCTGAGCTTCTTGTGGATCAATATCATTACCCTTTTCCGCATCATTTACTAAAACAGTGATCTCGTTATTTCCTATTCTAGCAAAACCACCCATCAGAGCCATCGTTAACCATTGTTCCTTAAGTCGTATTCTCAAAATCCCTATATCTACAGCTGTAGCAATAGGAGCATGGTTTGGTAATACGCCAATTTGGCCACTATTCGTCGATAAAATGATTTCTTGCACTTCGGAATCCCAAACAATTCGATTGGGGGTTAATACACAAAGATTTAAGGTCATTTCTTCAAATTGCTCTCCATTTCTAATTTTATAGCCTTCGTGGTAGCTTCATCGATATTACCTACCAAATAAAAGGCCTGTTCGGGAAGACCATCTAATTCTCCAGCAAGGATCAATTGAAACCCTCTAATGGTTTCCACTAGACCAACATATTTTCCGGGAGAACCGGTAAATACTTCAGCTACAAAAAAAGGTTGTGATAGAAAACGCTCAATTTTTCGCGCTCTTGCTACGGTTAAACGATCCTCTTCGGATAATTCGTCCAACCCAAGAATAGCTATAATGTCTTGAAGTTCCTTATAACGTTGTAAAGTTTGCTTAACTCTTTGCGCAGTTTCATAATGTTCCTCGCCGACGATACGAGGTTGAAGCATCGTTGAAGTTGAATCTAAAGGATCTACTGCTGGATAGATACCTTTGGCAGCTAATCCTCTTGAAAGTACGGTAGTAGCATCTAAATGTGCAAATGTTGTAGCAGGAGCAGGATCGGTCAAATCGTCTGCAGGCACATAGACTGCTTGAATAGAAGTTATGGACCCTTCTTTGGTAGAAGTAATTCTTTCTTGTAAAGAGCCCATTTCGGTACTTAGAGTTGGTTGGTAACCGACAGCGGAAGGCATTCTACCCAATAAGGCAGATACTTCGGACCCTGCTTGAACGAAACGGAAGATATTGTCGATAAATAGAAGTACGTCTTGTTCATTAACATCTCGGAAATATTCTGCCATCGTTAGGGCAGTCAAACCAACTCGCATCCGAGCTCCCGGTGGTTCATTCATCTGGCCGTAAACTAAAGCTACTTTTGATTCCGCAATATTTTCTTGATTAATGACTCCAGATTCTTTCATTTCCATGTAAAGATCATTTCCTTCACGAGTACGTTCACCTACGCCACCAAATACGGATACGCCCCCATGGGCTTTGGCAATATTATTAATTAATTCCATAATGAGTACTGTTTTACCAACCCCAGCGCCTCCAAATAGTCCTATTTTTCCGCCACGACGATAGGGGGCTAAAAGATCTACTACTTTAATTCCTGTTTCAAAAATAGCTAATTTTGTATCTAACTGTATAAAGGCGGGCGCAGATCGATGAATAGGAGATGTTGTAGAAGTATCGACAGGCCCTAAATTATCAATAGGCTCACCAAGCACGTTGAAAATTCGTCCGAGAGTCGCTCCACCGACCGGAACACTTAGAGGAGCTCCCGTATCAATAACTTTCATTCCTCTCGTCAGACCGTCTGTAGCACTCATAGCTACAGCTCGAACGCGATTATTTCCTAATAATTGCTGTACTTCACAAGTTACATTAATTGGTTCACCAACAGTATCTCTACCTTGAACTATCAGAGCGTTATAAATATTAGGCATCTTGCCTGGAAGAAAGGCTACATCTAGTACCGGACCGATGATTTGGACGATACGCCCCTGGTTTTTTTTTTCAAGCGTGGCAACCTCAGAACTAGAAGTAGTCGGATTAATTCTCATAATAATAAATAAAGAAATCTGTCAAGTTTTTTTAATTATCAAATTCAAACTAAATGTCCACTAGCACACTAATCAATTAATTCACTAAACTAATAAATGGGAGTTAGCACCCGATTTTGTTCGTGCCATCCAATTGAATCCAACTCAATTGTTTACTTACTCAATTTCAATTAGTCAATTCAACCAAGCTATTTTGAAAATTTCAAGGGGATGAAAGGATTCTGAGAAAGTTTTGCATTTGTCTATCATTATAGACAATCTGATCTATCTTCTCAAAAATATTCTATGGAATTCGAACCCAAACTCTATTTCCATTACGTTTCCATTACCATTTATTGTTTTGATCTTATTGGCTGTTCTTATTTTTTTTGTATTTGGGCAGATTTATTTACGCTTGTAGTCTATTCTATTCGTTTTTATACTGTTTTATTTCGAGAATTTTAGAGACGAATTCCGTCTATTTTCACATATAGGATTTACATATACAACATATACCTCTGTCAAGAGGGAATTTCTTATAAATTAGGTTAGGTATGGTATTTCGATTGCAAAAAAAGGGTCAAAAAGAAAAGTGGGGTTGCGCTATAGATATGAAAGAGTATACAATAATGATGTAGTTGATAAATCACGTGGTCTAATAATCAAATATGCTTATTAGTTGATAATATTAGTTGGTAGGTTTGGGAAAGGTTCCTGTCAAAAGTTTTATTAACGCATAATTCAGTAGTGTCGAGTAGACCTTGTTGTTGTCAGAATTCTTAATTCATGAGTTGTAAGGAGGTATTTATGTCACCACAAACAGAGACTAAAGCAAGTGTTGGATTCAAAGCGGGCGTTAAAGAGTACAAATTGACTTATTATACTCCTGAATACGAAACCAAGGATACTGATATCTTGGCAGCATTCCGAGTAACCCCTCAACCTGGGGTTCCGCCTGAAGAAGCAGGGGCCGCGGTAGCTGCCGAATCTTCTACTGGTACCTGGACAACTGTATGGACCGATGGACTTACCAGCCTTGATCGTTACAAAGGACGATGCTACAATATCGAGCCGGTTCCTGGAGAAACAGATCAATATATCTGTTATGTAGCTTACCCTTTAGACCTTTTTGAAGAAGGTTCTGTTACTAACATGTTTACTTCCATTGTAGGAAATGTATTTGGATTCAAAGCCCTGCGGGCTCTACGTCTAGAGGATCTGCGAATCCCTGCTGCTTATGTTAAAACTTTCCAAGGCCCGCCTCATGGAATCCAAGTTGAAAGAGATAAATTGAATAAGTATGGTCGTCCCTTGTTGGGTTGTACGATTAAACCAAAATTAGGTTTATCTGCTAAAAACTATGGTAGAGCAGTTTATGAATGTCTTCGCGGTGGCCTTGATTTTACCAAAGATGATGAGAACGTGAACTCCCAGCCGTTTATGCGTTGGAGAGATCGTTTCTTATTTTGTGCCGAAGGCATTTATAAAGCACAGGCTGAAACAGGTGAAATCAAAGGGCATTACTTGAATGCTACTGCGGGTACATGTGAAGAAATGATGAAAAGAGCTGTATTTGCCAGAGAATTGGGAGTTCCTATCGTAATGCATGACTACTTAACAGGAGGATTCACTGCAAATACTAGCTTGTCTCATTATTGTCGAGATAATGGCCTGCTTCTTCATATTCACCGTGCAATGCACGCAGTTATTGATAGACAGAAGAATCATGGTATACATTTTCGTGTACTAGCTAAAGCGTTACGTATGTCTGGTGGAGATCATATTCACTCAGGTACCGTAGTAGGTAAACTTGAAGGAGAAAGAGAAATCACTTTGGGCTTTGTTGATTTACTGCGTGACGATTTTATTGAAAAAGATCGAAGTCGCGGTATTTATTTCGCTCAAGATTGGGTCTCTCTACCAGGTGTTATTCCCGTAGCTTCAGGCGGTATTCACGTTTGGCATATGCCTGCTCTGACTGAGATCTTTGGGGATGATTCCGTACTACAGTTTGGTGGAGGAACTTTAGGCCACCCTTGGGGTAATGCACCCGGTGCCGCAGCTAATCGAGTCGCTTTAGAAGCATGTGTACAAGCTCGTAATGAAGGACGTGATCTTGCTGCTGAGGGTAATGTAATTATTCGTGAGGCTAGCAAATGGAGTCCTGAGCTAGCAGCCGCTTGTGAGGTATGGAAAGAGATCAAATTTGAGTTTAAACCAGTAGATACTTTGGATCAGTAAGATAGCAAGTAATTACTCTCCGTTCTGAATTGCAAATCGCAATTCTACTCGGCCCAATCTTGAATTCAAGATTGGGCCGAGTAGGAAGATTCTATTGCATATATTTTGTATAAAGATAAATACATATATAAATATATATAATACAAATACATTTTTTGTATTGTATTGCATTGCTAGATTTGAAATATCAAATCTAAGAAAAAAATTTCTCTTGGTGTCTTGGATCCACAATTAAACCCACGGATCCTTAGGAGTAGTAGATTATTTCTATATCCTGTAGTTTTCCTGAATCAAGCGAACTATCACAAATCTTTCGCCCCATCTGGTACTCTCTATTGTCTTTTTCGTTCCGTGGTGGAATCGAATCCTCATTTATTCCTTGTTATTAGTTAGTTATTAGACGAGATTTTGCGAAAAAATTATTTTTCGGAGAGAACAAAGATTTCTTTTTTTATCTGAAGACATAGTAAAAATTCTTTTTTATCCTTCTATTTGAGTTCGAAATAGAAGTAACTCTGTCCTGTTCATATTAGAGTGAAGTCTTACTTGCGGATTCCTACTAAAGATAATACTTTTTTTTTTTTCAAACTTCTTATTCCTTCTTATTCGTAGTGATGGAATTATGGAATTTCTATGTTTTGTTCGCTCGTAAACGAAATAAGATATTCAAATATAAATAGAACTAAAGAATTGTGGGTCAAATGACTATTCATCATTGTATTCTTAATAGGAAAATAGGAGGCAAGAAAACTGTATGGAAAGATGGTGGTTCAATTTACTGGTCTTGAAGAAGGAGTTAGAACAAAAGTATGGAATAAATAAATCAACAGGTCCTATTGAAAATACTAGTGAGAATGAAGATGCAAATAGAAAGGGTAAGGCTCAAAATATTCATAGGCGGAGAGATCGTGAAAATGATAGTTACAGTAATGTCGATCATTTCTTTAGTGTCAACAAGGATACTCGTAATTTCTTTTTTGATGAGACTTTTTTAGTTAGGGATAGTAATGGGAATAGTTATTTTATCTATTTTGATCTTCAAAATAATATTTTGGAAATTGACAACGATCATCCTTTTCTGAGTGAACTAGAAAATTCTTTGTGGGGTTTTCGCATATATAGTTATATGAATAATCGATCTCCTACTCAAAATTATTTCTACAATCGTTACAATTACATGTATGATACTGAATCTAGTTGGCGTAATTACATTACTAGTTGCATTGACAATTATCTTAAGTCTCAAATCTCTATTGATACTTCCAGTAGTAGTAAGAGTTACATTTCTAGCTTGTTTTCTGATAAACGTAGAACTAGTAATGACGGGGGGGATCCTCTATACGAACTCGCTCAAAGAGTAGTGATTTAACTCTAAGAGAAAGAGCTAACGATCTCAATACAACTCAAAAATACAGGCATTTGTGGATTCAATGCGAAAATTGTTATGGATTAAATTATAAGAAATTTTTGAACTCAAAAATGAATATTTGTGAACAATGCGGATATCATTTGAAAATGAGCAGTTCAGAAAGAATCGAAGTTTCGATTGACGCTGGCACTTGGGATCCTATGGATGAAGACATGGTCTCTCGGGATCCCATTGGATTTTTTTCAGAAGAGGATCCTTATAAAAATTATATGGATTCTTATCAAAGAAAGACAGGATTGACAGAGGCTGTTCAAACAGGCGTGGGTCAACTAAATGGTATTCCGGTAGCGATCGGGATTATGGATTTTCAATTTTTGGGGGGTAGTATGGGATCCGTAGTCGGGGAAAAAATAACCCGCTTGATTGAGTACGCTACCAATCAATTTATACCTCTTATTATAGTGTGCGCTTCGGGGGGTGCGCGCATGCAAGAAGGAAGTTTAAGCTTGATGCAAATGGCTAAAATATCGTCTTCCTTACATGATTATCAATCAAATAAAAAGTTATTTTATGTAACAATCCTTACGTCTCCTACTACGGGTGGAGTAACAGCAAGTTTTGGTATGTTGGGAGATATCATTATTGCCGAACCCAATTCCTACATTGCATTTGCGGGTAAAAGAGTAATTGAACAAACATTAAATAAAACAGTACCTGAAGGTTTACAAGCGTCTGAATATTTATTCCATAAGGGCTTATTTGACCTAATCGTACCCCGTAATCTTTTAAAAAGTGTTTTGGGTGAGTTATTTAAACTTCACGGCTTCTTTCCTTTGAATTCCAATTCAATGAAGTAGATCACACTAAGACTAAGAAAAATGATTTCTAGCAAACAAAAAAGTAGTTAGCTTATAAGAAATCTAAAATGAAAAAAGAATGATATTTTTTTGTGTCACCTAAGATTGAATTGTAGAACGAATCGAAAGTTGAAGATAACTCTTTCTTTATTAAATTATAAGACAAGAACAAAGCATAAAGAAATCAAGAAAAAGACTCAAGTTTATTCTCATACGTATCTTTCATGTAGAGAGATGGATAAACCCATTTTTGGGGTTCGACATTCGTCCTACTTATTCTATATACTTATTTCAACTATATAGATACTGAAATTTATAGATATTTAAATATCTAATATGTAATAATATTAATTCTAATTAGTAATAATTAGTATAATTATAAAAATAAAATATTTTCTAAAAATAATAGGTACAAATAGCAAATCGAGGTACCGATTTTATGACAACTTTCAACCTTCCCCCTATTTTTGTGCCTTTCGTCGGCCTAGTATTTCCGGCAATTGCGATGGCTTCTTTATTTCTTTATGTTCAAAAAAACAAAATTATTTAGAGCAGGGAAGCTACAATCTCAGCCGCGTTTTTGAAACTTAGACTTGTAGCCTAACACATATATTTCAGTAAATATGATTTACCCTTAATTTTCGCGGAACATAAAAGAAAAAGTTCTTAGACCCGCATAAAATGATCCATTGGTAAATGAATTCTAACTAGTTTCAATCAGATCAGGATCAAGATCAGGGTCGGTGAGTGTGGATGTAAAATTAGTGGATATATCCATATAGATATTGGAATCATATAAAGGGTACGTTATTATTTTAGATCTAAGCAATTTGATGAATTATTCCCAAAGGTTCACATCAAACTAGTGCTAGTTAACATTAAACTAGTACTAGTTGATGAGAGTTCAACTAGGAACCAAAACAAAAATAAACAAAGTAAAAATTATTATCATTTGTGATAGTCTCTCAATTCCAATAAAATGCAATCGGATCAAGTATGATTTGTCGATCAGAACATATATGGATAGAACTTATAACGGGGTCTCGAAAATTAAGTAATTTTTGCTGGGCTCTTATCATTTTTTTAGGTTCATTAGGATTCGTATTGGTTGGTATTTCCAGTTATCTTGGTAGAAATTTGATATCGTTTGTTCCGTCTCAGCAGATCTTTTTTTTCCCACAAGGGATCATTATGTCTTTCTACGGGATCGCGGGTCTCTTTATTAGTTCCTATTTGTGGTGCACAATCTACTGGAATGTAGGTAGTGGCTATGATCGATTCGATAGAAAGGAAGGACTTGTGTGTATTTTTCGTTGGGGATTTCCTGGAAAAAATCGTCGCATATTCCTCCGATTCTTTATAAAAGATATTCAATCCGTTAGAATAGAAATTAAAGAGGGTATTTATGCTCGTCGTATCCTTTATATGGGCATCAAAGGCAGGGAGGCTATTCCGCTGACCCGTACTGATGATAATTTGACTACCCGAGAAATTGAACAAAAGGCCGCGGAATTGGCCTATTTCTTGCGCGTACCCATTGAAGTCTTTTAAGAAAAGGAAAAGTAGCTTGCGTTGGCAGCGGGGGTTAAAAGATAGAAGAATCGTGTTTTTTTCGATAATAGAAGTTTAATTAGAAGGTCCAAAGTCGCCGTATATGGAATAAACATAAAATCCCTTTTGTGGTTTTTTATGCGTATACAAATCTATGCAACTCAATTGAAACAAGTAAGAGATTGAACCGAGTCGTTCAATTCATCTTATATATTAAACAAAAAAAATTAGAAAGAAAAAATGGTTCTTTTTTTTTATAGGTTTGATATCTTGTCTAGAACTCATTTTGAAAGAACTATTCGATCACATAGAGTCGACAAACGAAGCAGGTTAATTCAAAATTAACAGGTTAAAAATGGCAAAAAAGAAAGCATTCACTACTCTTTTCTATCTTGCATCTATAGTATTTTTGCCCTGGTGGTTTTCTCTTTCATTTACTAAAAGTATGGAATCCTGGGTTACTAATTGGTCCAATAGGGGGAAATCAGAAATATTCTTGAATGATATTCAAGAAAAAATTATTCTAGAAAAGTTCATAGACTTAGAGCAAATCCTCTTCTTGGATCAAATCATCAAGGAATCCTCGGAGACAGATCTAGAAGAGTTTCCTATAGAAATCCACAAAGAAACGATACAATTAATCAAGATATACAATGAGGATCTTATCCATATGATTTTGCACTTCTCGACCAATCTAATCTGTTTTATTATTCTAATCGGTTATTCTATTTTAGGTAATAACGAACTTGTTCTTATTAATTCTTGGGTTCAGGAATTCCTATATAACTTAAGTGATACAGTAAAAGCTTTTTCGATTCTTTTAGTAACCGATTTATGTATCGGATTTCATTCACCCCATGGGTGGGAACTGATGATTGGTTATGTCTACAAAGATTTTGGATTTGGCAATAATGATCAAATAGTATCTGGTCTTGTTTCCACCTTTCCAGTTATCCTCGATACTTTTTTTAAATATTGGATTTTCCGTTATTTAAATCGTCTATCTCCATCACTTGTAGTTATTTATCATGCAATGAATGATTGATATTGATAAATGATCTACCTTAATCTAATCAATTCTAATGTTTCTTACTATCTAGTTCTATATTATATAAGCATTACAAAGTTTCTATACGGGGATTTTCTCCTATAGTAGTCCATTTCCATTAAAAGGATTCCATTAAATAGCAGAATCGTGGATAGGGAACTATACTAGCGACCTACTCAATTTATTGTAGAAATTTTCGGATCAATGATTAGACCATGCAAACTAGAAATACTTTTTCGTGGATAAAGGAAGAGATTACTCGATCTATTTCGGTATCGCTCATGATATATATCCTAACGTGGACATCCATTGCAAGCGGATATCCCATTTTTGCCCAGCAGGGTTATGAAAATCCACGAGAAGCAACTGGGCGTATTGTCTGCGCCAATTGCCATTTAGCTAATAAGCCTGTGGATATTGAGGTTCCACAAGCGGTACTTCCGAATACTATATTCGAAGCGGTTGTTCGAATTCCTTATGATAAGCAAGTGAAACAAGTTCTTGCTAATGGTAAGAAGGGGGGGTTGAATGTGGGAGCTGTTCTTATTTTACCGGAGGGGTTTGAATTAGCCCCTTCCGATCGTATTTCTCCCGAGATGAAGGAAAAGATAGGCAATTTATCTTTTCAGAGCTACGGCCCTGCTAAAAAAAATATTCTTGTCATAGGTCCTGTCCCTGGTCAAAAATATAGTGAAATAACCTTTCCTATTCTTTCTCCCGACCCCGCTAATAATAAAGATGTTTACTTCTTAAAATATCCTATATATGTAGGGGGAAATAGGGGAAGGGGTCAGATTTATCCCGACGGAAGCAAGAGTAACAATACGGTTTATAATGCTACAGGAGCAGGTATAGTAAGTAAAATTTTACGAAAAGAAAAGGGCGGGTATGAAATATCTATAACAGATCCATCGGATGGACGTCAAGTGCTTGATATTATACCTCCCGGACCAGAACTTCTTGTTTCAGAAGGCGAGTCGATCAAATTTGATCAACCATTAACGAGTAATCCTAATGTGGGTGGATTTGGTCAAGGAGAGGCAGAAATAGTACTTCAAGATCCATTACGTATCCAAGGTCTTTTGTTCTTCTTGGCATCTGTTATTTTGGCACAAATCTTTTTGGTTCTTAAAAAGAAACAATTTGAGAAGGTTCAATTGGCCGAAATGAATTTCTAGACTCGAAGATTTATGTCCATCCGGTTCGTAACTAGACGAAAATTGGTGGTCTCAATAATGTATGATCGAGAAAATCAATTTGCAAAATCCTTTTTTTTACTTTAAACAAAATACTTTTTCGTTTTTTATGTTATAATTTCTTACTTTCTCGCCTCTTTTTTTGTTGTTTTTAGCAAAATGGAAGTGGTCTAAATTTGGGACTATTATCCAATTGTAATGTCCGAAAAGTAGGATAGATGTTAGCATAAGTAAGCGCGTAATAGAATATTAATATAACGAACTATAAATGTGGGGAACACATAATTTTAGGAATCATTAGTTCCTAGTCTTTGACACAAGAAAGGGATGTAGAAAATTCCTTTTCTTGTGTCGAAATAGTAATGAGTTTTTAGCCTATTCGCTATAAATTCCTAGTCTTGGTTTTCGTTTTCCAGATGTATCAGAATTGTTTTTAGATGTATTCTGTACAAGAAATTAGTGGCCAAAAAATTAAAATAGAACTGATTCACTGAACTTATCAAAAATTGCAAATTGTCTGAGATAATAAAATAAAGAAAGTATAGGAAATGTACGATATCTACGAAGTAGATTTACAGAAATCAGAAATAGTATATATTTCATCCCATAAGTCCTTCTTTGTTATAACTTCTAAAGTACCCATAAATACTAACGAAGAGGTGTTCGGAATCAATCAATGAAGTTCTCAAAAGTATAATAATAACGACTATAATGTTGTTTTTTGAAATAGCAACAAAATAAACCCACTTTGTGATTTAGGCGAAAAAAACCTCTGCCCTGATTCTTAAGAACTTTCTTAAGAACCGAACGGGCCCTTTCCTTTGCCCTAGAATCAGACAAAGAAATAAGGGGATCCCGTTGAGTTCCTATACTATCAGGTCTATAATTCAATTCATCCAATTACTATAAGGATGAACCTAATCCGGAATATGAACCATAAAAGAAAATACCTATTAAACCAATCACAATAATACCAGTTACAGTACCTATTAGCCAAAGAGGAATCCTTCCTGTAGTGTCGGCCATTTATTCCACTTCCCTCCTATTTCATCAAGCGGTCCCGCTAGAGACATAAACAGCCATGGATAATTATGAGATTAGATCCTTCCGAATGAGCAAAGAGAATACCTAGACTTAGTAGTTTTGTCGTCTTGTCTTCCTAATTGAAGAAATAATTGGAAAATAAAACAGCAAGTACAAAAATGAGTAATAGCCCCCAGTAGAGACTGGTACGATTCAATTCAACGTTTTGTTCGTTCGGGTTTGATTGTGTCATAGCTCTATAATTCGGGATTAGGTTTATCGTTGGATGAACTGCATTGCTGATATTGACCCCAAAAAAAAGACGGTAGGTACAGCTAAGCCGTGAACAGCCAACCATCGTACTGTAAAAATTGGATAGGTTCGATCTATAGTCATTTGATTAGAGCCTCCTAAAACGATCTACTAAATTCATCGAGTTGTTCCAAAGAATCAAAACGACCGGTTATTAATGGAATCCCCTGCCGGCTTTCTGTGAAATACTCGTTGGGCCGAGGGCTTCCAAAAACATCGTAAGCTAAGCCTGTGCTGACGAATAACCAACCTGCAATGAATAGGGAAGGTATAGTAATGCTATGAATGACCCAATATCGAATACTGGTAATAATATCCGCAAAAGAACGTTCTCCTGTGCTTCCAGACATGCTTAGCTCCACATATTCTTTCTTGTACAGTCAAAGAGGATCGATTCCCTAAAAGATGAGATCAGCGAAGGGCAATCGCTGAAATAGTATCTTTGTAGGATCGTCAATATTGTACCGAGGGCGTTTTTAGAGTATACCGAATCAGTATAGCTATCCTTCTTCTGACACAGCAACGCAATTTGAATCGGGATCAAAAAAAAAGTGCTAAAGAATTTCCTTCTTTCTTTCGTTTCGCTGTGACGATGGTCAAATTTTTTACAATGAAAAAGTTTACCCTATTTTATTTTCAATTTAAGTAGATGTTAGATCGATAAATTGCCTTTTCATAGTTGTAGATACAATACAGTTTTTTCTTGGAACCTTCCCTTTTTTATTTTATTTGAAAAGATTGGTTAATCGTTGAGGATGAGGAAGAAATCTCTACTATAAGTAGTAGACTATTTGAGGAAAAAAAGCGAAGAAGAATAATCTAATTGAATCAACGGGTGTGATGAATTTTTGGGTTTGATCTCAATCTAAATCTTGATATAGCTACAAGGATCAGACATCATTTATAAATTGAATATTGAAATAAATAAAGAAAATAATTTTAAATTTCATTTAAATAAAGTTGAAAAATTTTATTTGATAATACATTTCAAAGCATTTCATTTTGTACTGAAGTTAGACGAACCCAATTCCGATTAGTAGTTTAGGCTGAACGCCTAGGTTGATCGGAATCGCAGGATGTCTAGATGCTCGGAACGATGAATAAGTTTCGGTTTTTATGCGCTTTATCTTTGTTCGTGGCGTCGATGTCTATTCTATATAGTAGTGATTGATCAATCAAAAATTTTCAATTGGTGTATTCTCTTTAAATTTTCAAAAAGTAGCAACTTAGGTAAATGCTTTTTTAAAACATATGTATAAAAATACCATATTTTATTTAGTCCCTTCATGTTTACTATAACTAGTTATTTTGGTTTTCTCCTAGTAGCTTTAACTATAACTTCAGCTCTCTTTATTAGTCTGAGCAAGATCCGACTTATTTAAAATTTTTATTTGAAAGAAATAATTCACAAAGGAAATCCTTCTGGGAGATTCCGTATATTCGATAGTTACTTACCAGTGTCAATAAGTCTTACTCATTGAGATTTACGCCTATTCGGATTACTATGTTAGGTATAGATATTACTGCCTTTTTTTCTCCTTTTTAAAAAATGGAAATGATTGAAGTTTTTCTATTTGGAATCGTGTTAGGTCTAATTCCTATTACTTTGGCTGGATTATTCGTAACTGCATATTTACAATACAGACGGGGTGATCAGTTGGACTTTTGATTAATTAAAATTTCTATTTCTTTTTTTCTTTGGACTCTTTTTTTCTTTAATCCACAGGAGCCAAAATTCTAATTGCAGTGCAAGTTACTAAATACATTTCGGTCTCAGTGAATCTATGACGAAAAGATCACGCTCTGTAGGATTTGAACCTACGACATCGGGTTTTGGAGACCCACGTTCTACCGAACTGAACTAAGAGCGCGTTTTTTATCAGAATAGAAAAGACTGTAAAGAAAAAAGAAAAGTATTCTTTTTCTAAAGCGAATCCCCTGTATTCGATAGTTTAACGAGTTCGCCCAATTTGAATCGATCTTACTCTATTCCGGCTTACTGCCCTTTTGGGCAGTAAAGTAATAGGTAGGGATGACAGGATTTGAACCCGTGACATTTTGTACCCAAAACAAACGCGCTACCAAGCTGCGCCACATCCCTTTAATCGGTCTACAGTGTCATTGTAGAGAATTCCTGTCTTGTTTTCCACATTACTATTTACTCGATTGAGAAAGGATTGATAAAGAAAAATTTTTAGCCCCGTTAATCTTTTTGGTTTTATTTAAATATACTAATAAGAAAAACAATTATGGATCATTGTACATTTCATTCGGTATTCCGTGTCTAACTTTAGGTGACCCTTAAGTACATATGCATCTGATCATATATACGTTTTCTTTATGTGTTATAATACGTAAAAAAGGAGGTTTTTCGATGCGAGACCTAAAAACATATCTCTCCGTGGCCCCAGTACTAAGTACGCTATGGTTCGGGTTGTTAGCCGGGCTATTGATAGAGATTAATCGTTTTTTCCCGGATGCGTTGACATTTCCCTTTTTTTCATTCTAGTTATTTTTATCGAAAGCAATGAAGAGGATTAGAGATACAATCAAATATCTCTGATTAATCCTACCCACTTTTCTCTTTTTTTTTTCTAAAAAAAGGGGAAAAAGAGAAAAGTGGATACAACGTCTGCTAAACTCAGGTTCAAATTCAATTAACTAACGGAATAGTACTAGTGTGGGGGTAGCGTAGTAAAATGAAGATTTAGGTCAAGACGAGAAGATCTTTAACTCAAATACCGCTCGTCGTGTTGAAATAGAGTTTCGAAATCATTGTTTATTTTTTTTATTTCTTACTTTTTTTTATTTACTTTTTTTATTTACTACACTACGTCCTATGGCTTTTTTACTGCTTTATTGATTATTTATTTTATAGTTGTATTTTTAGTTAGTTTATTTTTTTTCTTCGTTTCGAATCAGACGGATTGAGTAAATAAAAAATTAAAAGGTTTTTCATGGCTAAAAAAAAAGATGCCCGAGTAACAGTAATTTTGGAATGTACTGGTTGTATCCGAAACGGTCCTAAGAAGGTATCAGCAGGTATTTCCAGATATATTACTCAAAAGAACCGGCATAATACGCCGGTTCGATTAGAATTAAGAAAATTCTGTCCCTATTGTTACAAACATATGATTCATGGGGAAATAAAGAAATAGATCGAATCTAGTCTGTCTTATCCTTGACATGGAAAAATTATATTATATAGAACATATTGAAATAAAAAAAATCCTATTTGTAGTCAAAAGAAAATGAGAATTCTGAAATAGGATTTTAGGGATTAGAAATAAACTAAACAAAACACCATGGATAAACCCAAACGACTTTTTCTTAAATCCAAACGATCTTTTCGTAGGCGTTTGCCCCCGATTCAATCGGGGGATCGAATTGATTATAGAAACATGAGTTTAATTAGTCGATTTATTAGTGAACAAGGAAAAATATTATCTAGACGGGTTAATAGATTAACCTTGAAACAACAACGATTAATTACTATTGCTATAAAACAAGCTCGTATTTTATCTTTGTTACCCTTTCTCAATAATGAGAAACAGTTTGAAAAAACCGAGTCGACCGCTAGAACTACGACAGGTCTTCTAATCAGAAATAAAAAAAAATAGGCCTATTCTTGAATCAGAAGTCCAATCCGAACTCCAATGTGGATTGATCAAACAAAAGAACAATCCAAGAATCCGGAGGGTGCTGTCGTAATAAAAAAACGAATCGCCAAAAAATCTTTTTTTTCTTTAATGTGGTCAGTCATTTTGACTACTTTAGCATATTTTTTCATATAAATTTTGACTCGATTTTCCCGGAGTTCGTTCTCCGGGAACTCCATTTAAATGAGTTCGGCATATTCTTTACAATCTACTTCCGTCTTTTTTATTTCGTTAGAAATCATATAAAGACAATTCCTATTTGATATAGCTATTTGGGACAGTATTTTACGATTAAGAAGCAATTTACTTTTGTATAGATCATGTAGTAATTTACTATAACTATATAATACTCCCCTTTCTCGAATTACTGCGTTTATACGAGTGATCCACAAACGACGAAAATTTCTCTTTTGCTTTTCCCTATCCCTATGAGATGAAACCAAAGCTCTTATTTTCTGTTGAATAATAGTTCGAGTAAGTCTTGAATGAGCTCCTCGAAAACTTGATGCAAATAAATGCATTTTTGTTCTACGTCTTCGAGCTATATATGCGCGTTTAATCCTGGTCATTGAATAAATAAAAACTTTGACAATAACTAATTGATTTCTTTTCTTTCAGTTATTATTATGGTCGATAAATAACCAACCGTTTTTCCAATGTATAAAATATAAATTCCAATGGCTTTGGCTACTATAACCTTCCCAACCACGATTTTTTAGGTATTTTATTGCGTAATACGAAATAAAAAATAAATTGTGTTTTGATATTTTGCTAGGTGTCAAAAATATAAGTCAATACCAAAACAAAGTAAATGGAAATTTAATGGATAAAGAAATAGTGGATTCCATCGTTTCTATGGTTACTTCGTAAACGTTGAGGTCTTCTCTATACACCGGAGCCTTTCCTTCATTTAATCAATATTTAATCAATGTTATTGGTAACTTGTATAGTTCACACTACACTCTTTGGCTCTACCCATTAATTATCCAGTAACAGCTCTTTCACAACGAGACACGTCCGTACAGTAACGGTATTTAATTATGAAAGTTAGCCGGACAGCTGACCCTCGTAGTCCGTTCTTTTCTTGACCTAGTGAAAACTTCATTTTCATGTTTTCAATAAACTTAGGTCCGCTTAATGGATAACCTTTTGCTACCAATGGAGACTTGCTTATTATCTTAAATTCAGCTGAATGGTTGGATTTGCACCAACGGAAACCATAAGCTTTATCGACATTAGATCTTTTTTTAGTTTTTAGATAGTGAACGGGGTTCGTTCTTCCCATTTATACTATTCACTAACGTCGAATATTCCGATCGGAAAGAACTTTTTTCATGCCAGCTCATGAACGAAACGAGTCGCACATACACCCTAGTACATGTTCCTCGACGCTGAGGACATCCCCGAAGAGCGGGGGATTTCGTGACATTTCGAATTGGCTGTCTTGTATTTCTAATAAGTTGTTTAATGGTTGGCATGTTGAATCATATACATAATGGGCTGGTTTAGATTGATCCTAACCGGAGGTTATGAGTTTTTTTCTATTTCTGCAGTTGTTCGATTTACTTTTTAATAGAATACTAAACTAGGTTAATAGAATACTAAACTAGGAGCTAAAATATAAAATTTCGGATTTTCAAAAAATCCATTTTTTGATTTTTGATCATTCAATTGCTACAAGATCAACAATTCCATAAGCCTGTGCTTCGTTTGCTGACATAAAAACGTCTCTTTCCATATCTTCAGATACAACCCATATGGGTTTTCCCGTTCTTTGTACATAAACCCTTGTGAGGATTTCGCGTAGTTTCAGCAATTCTTCCGCTTCCAGGATAAATTCTCCCGTTTGTGCCTCATAAAAAGAACTAGCGGGTTGATGGATCATTACCCTGATTATATAAGGTTTTTCTATCTGATGTGATGAAATAACCAGAAAAGATAGATAAAGAATCAAATAATCAGACAGGGGAGTAGAATTAAACAACCGTACGGGCATCATATTTTTGGCATTGCATACGGCTCTACAATTGACCCTTACATTCCATTCACGAAACATAAAAAAATCTATTAGTACCTCCTGGGTGAATGATCAAATTTCCACCCTTATTTTCGAAGTATTTTTTAAATACTATGGTGGTTCCGTTGCTTTATATTTTAAACTTTTTAAAATTTAAATCGATTCTTCTTTCTTTGATTCAGCAATCCCAAAGTTTCTTTTTGATCGAATGAAAAATATTTTTCTTTTCACACTCTTTTTTTTATACCTTGTTTTTAACATAAATATTATTAAGAGCCCTTTGGTGTGAAAACAAAAAAGTTTGTGACGCTGATTTGTATTTCCGATCGATAAGATAAAATCATAAATACATTTTATTTCATACCACTCTCTCGATATCTAATCGAATCTTTTGCAACAAATCTCAAAGAAA
This sequence comes from Utricularia gibba, assembly GCA_002189035.1. NCBI lineage: Eukaryota > Viridiplantae > Streptophyta > Magnoliopsida > Lamiales > Lentibulariaceae > Utricularia > Utricularia gibba. The sequence continues at coordinate 84,010 of NEEC01000022.1, forward strand.
TTTTTTTTTCATATCGAATTCGAAGTGCCATGCTATTATTACTTAATATTTATATGGCGAAGGCATAGATTTTATTTTTCTCTCAACTAAAAAACCTCGTTGGCGCCAAGCGTGAGGGAATGCTAGACGTTTGGTAATTTCTCCCCCAGCCAGGATAAAAGAGCCCATGGATGCGGCCAATCCCATGCATATTGTATGTACCTCTGGTCGCACAAACTGCATAGTATCATAAATAGCTATTCCGGGTACGACCCATCCACCGGGAGAGTTTATAAATAAATACAGGTCTTTGGTATTATCCTCAAGACTGAGATATATCATAAGACCAAGAAGTTGATTCGAGATCTCGCTATCAACTTCTTGTCCTAAAAAAAGTAATCTTTCGTGATAAAGTCGGTTGACTGGGGTAAAATAATTGTATCCCTTAAGAGCCGTACACGCACCTTTTAATGCATACGGTTCAAAAAAATTTGCTAAAAAAACTCAATGTATCCTTTCCAGGCCTCTTTAGTTTTTCCTATTCTTTTTCATATCCGGTTTGAACAAAAGGGCTTTTTTTTTTAGTCGATTTTTCACCAAAGAGTAATTTTTACTTATTTTTTGTCCTTATAATAGGAAAAAGTAAAAAAACTTATTGAATTATCTTCTTATTGATGTATTGTTTTAGCTTATCGCAATTTAATTCAAGGCACGATGGCATTGTCTTGTTCCTGAATGGGCCTCTTCATCTTTTTAGGTTTATGCTCTACTCTGGGTAAAGATCCGCCCGATTTGGATTTGCATATATAGAACAAATCTTCTCATCGCCGTTTTTTTGTTATCACTTTACAAATAACAAACAGGAATTTTTTAGGATACGCAGATATATTACCAATTGGGTTTTTTTAAACAGAGCCTGGATACTTCATTTTTTTTTTTGAAGTTAACCAAAGCCAACCATAAATTATTCAAAATCCTATGAATGAATTTCCCCAAACAATACAATCAATGTATCTAATTACAGTTCGCGCTCCTATTATTAAGAATTTTATTTTTGTATTTTCTTGGTCGAAACCGGGGATATCTCGATCGGGGGAGAGAACGGGGAAATCCCATGTGACCCAATATATCTCACAAGTCGCACTATACGTCAACCCAAGTTGCATCCTCCTCTCCAGGAATTCGGAAAGGTACTTTTGGAACACCAATAGGCATGAATTAAAAGAAAAAAGAACTAAATACTCTATTTTATTTCACTTTGATGCGGAAACGTGATAATGTAATAATATTTTTTTTCTTTTTTTTTTTCAAATATTGTCTTTATAAGATTTATTTTATCGCTATAACAATATCCATAGGGTATAATAATTTCGAAAAAAATTCAAATTTCTACGAATAAGTCCTTCTACTGATAAAAAAATGTCTCCACATTTATTCATAGAAAATGGTCTCAATCGCCCATTGCGCATTGGTACTTATCGAGTATAGAATAAATTTGCTTCTCTTTATTACTACCAATAAAATAGAAAAATACTCGGAAATAATCCACTGAACAAGAAAGGTACGTAAGAGAGTCATAGCCTAGTCTTTCCCAATGCAATAAAGTTACGTAGTGTCTATTTTTTTTTGAGAAAGGGGTATTTTTCATGGGTTTGCCTTGGTATCGTGTTCATACCGTTGTATTGAATGATCCCGGCCGGTTACTTTCTGTTCATATAATGCATACCGCTCTAGTTGCTGGTTGGGCGGGCTCGATGGCTTTGTATGAATTAGCAGTTTTTGATCCTTCTGATCCTGTTCTTGATCCAATGTGGAGACAGGGTATGTTCGTTATACCCTTCATGACTCGTTTAGGAATAACAAATTCGTGGGGAGGTTGGAGTATCACAGGAGGGGCTGTAACGAATCCTGGGATTTGGAGTTACGAAGGTGTAGCTGGAGCTCATATTGTGTTTTCTGGCTTATGCTTTTTGGCATCTATCTGGCATTGGGTCTATTGGGATCTAGAACTCTTTCGTGATGAACGTACAGGAAAACCCGCTTTGGATTTGCCCAAGATCTTCGGAATTCATTTATTTCTCGCCGGTGCGGCTTGCTTTGGTTTTGGTGCATTTCATGTAACAGGTTTGTACGGCCCTGGAATATGGGTGTCCGATCCTTATGGACTAACGGGAAAAGTGCAACCTGTAAGTCCGTCATGGGGTGTGGAGGGTTTTGATCCTTTTGTTCCGGGGGGAATAGCTTCTCATCATATTGCAGCAGGTACATTGGGCATATTAGCAGGTCTATTTCATCTTAGTGTCCGACCGCCACAACGTCTATACAAAGGATTGCGCATGGGAAATATAGAAACCGTACTCTCCAGTAGTATCGCGGCTGTTTTTTTTGCAGCTTTTGTTGTTGCTGGAACTATGTGGTATGGTTCAGCAACTACACCCATCGAATTATTTGGCCCCACTCGTTACCAATGGGATCAGGGTTACTTTCAGCAAGAGATATATCGAAGAGTTAGCGGCGGGCTAGCCGAAAATCAAAGTTTATCAGAAGCCTGGTCTAAAATTCCTGAAAAATTAGCTTTTTATGATTATATCGGTAATAATCCGGCAAAAGGAGGATTATTCAGGGCAGGATCAATGGATAGCGGAGATGGAATAGCGGTTGGATGGTTGGGCCATCCTATTTTTAGAGATAAAGAAGGACGTGAACTTTTTGTCCGTCGTATGCCTACTTTTTTTGAAACATTTCCGGTGGTTTTAGTAGACGGCGACGGAATTGTTAGAGCCGATGTTCCTTTTAGAAGGGCAGAATCAAAGTATAGTGTTGAACAGGTAGGTGTAACCGTTGAGTTCTACGGCGGAGAACTCAATGGAATCAGTTATAGTGATCCGGCTACTGTGAAAAAATATGCTAGACGCGCTCAATTGGGCGAAATTTTTGAATTAGATCGTGCGACTTTGAAATCTGATGGTGTTTTTCGTAGCAGTCCAAGGGGTTGGTTTACTTTTGGGCATGCTTCATTTGCTTTGCTCTTCTTCTTCGGACACATTTGGCATGGTGCGAGAACATTGTTCCGAGATGTTTTTGCTGGTATTGACCCCGATTTGGATGCTCAAGTAGAATTTGGAGCATTCCAAAAAGTTGGGGATCCAACTACACTAAGGCAAGGAGTCTAATACAAGGCCTCTTTTCTATCTTTCCCCTCTCTTTTTTTTTCGGGGTAAAGAATCTTCAAGGAGAAAGAGTCAAAAGGGGGTGATTCAAATTCACTACGGTATTCTATGGAAAATTCCTTCCAAAAAAAAGCAAAAACAAACAGATAGGGAAGCTATAATTGTAAATCACGATTGAATCTATGGAAGCATTGGTTTATACATTTCTTTTAGTCTCGACGCTAGGGATAATTTTTTTCGCTATCTTTTTTCGCGAACCACCTAAAGTTCCAACTAAAAAGCTGAAATAATTTTTTATTATCTCGATTGAAGTTATGAGCCTCCTTTAGGGAGGCTCATAACTTCAACTAGTCCCCGTGTTCCTCGAATGGATCTCTTAGTTGTTCAGAAGGTTGCCCAAAAGCGGTATATAAGGCGTACCCCGTAAAACTTACAAGTAAACCAGATAGAAAGATGGCGACTAGGGTTGCTGTTTCCATATATAATTTCAAGTCCCCAATGGATTTCTCATAAGATCGTTTATTTACAATGGAATGGTATACAAAGTCAACAGATCTCACTGAATACAATAGGATTTTATGTATGGCTACACAAACTGGTGAGAACAGTTCTAGATCGAACTCAAGACGAACTAATGCAGGGGGTTTATTAAAACCATTGAATTCGGAATATGGTAAAGTAGCTCCGGGGTGGGGGACGACTCCTTTGATGGGTGTCGTAATGTCTCTATTTGCAGTATTTTTATCTATTATTTTAGAGATTTATAATTCGTCCGTTTTGTTGGATGGAATTTCAATAAATTAAATCTGCAAATTCCTAACTTTTGAATAAAAATAAATAAAAAATCACTCAGTTAAAACACCGATTTTTTTATTTCTTCGATTTTCGTATTGGTAGTTCGATCGTGGAATTTAGTTCTTTCTGTATTTCCGGAATATGAGTGTGTGACTTGTTAGAATTGATTCTATTGATAGTACAGAGAATAGGTCTGTCACCTTTATAGAGATGGTTCTACTTCGTCGGATATTTTGTTGAATATCTGGAACACGAACTATATAAAAAAAACTCGATTAAGAACTATTTGAACTATGATTCATACTTTATTATTCGACCTCGTGCCCGGACTCCAAAAAGAATGTCAAACTGTTTGGTTTGGAAATTTTTTTTAAGTAATTTTGTATAATTCATGAAATATGTGATGAGTCCTTCGTTCTTACTCAGAGAATCCTTGGCATAATTTTTTTATTTTTTATGGAATAGAATCATCGCGGTTTTAGTCTGAATCTGAGGTTTTAAATTAGTTCATAGGGTCTTAACAAGAAAATTCCTATCAATTCAACAAAAAAGTAAAAAAAAAAAGACAGATTATAAACAAAAAAATGAATTAAAGAAAAAAATGGGTAAATAGAAGATTCAAGAGGCCCCTAAAAATAAGCAGAAAGACAATTGAGCCGACTTGATAGTTTGGTATTATCACCACAAAGAATAGGTCTCAACTTTTTTCTTTCATAGATTTAGAGAAGGTTGAATCGAAGATTAATAAGCTTCAAACTTTTTATTCGATATCGAAATCTGACTTCGAAATCTGACTAGTATTTTTGTTATTTGGGTGGTTTTGCTTGAGCTGTACGAGGGGAAAATCTCATATACAGTTCTGCGAGGGGAATTCTCGCCTATCTCAATAAAGTCTATGATTGGTTCGAAGAACGTCTCGAGATTCAAGCGATTGCGGATGATATAACTAGTAAATATGTTCCGCCCCATGTCAATATATTTTATTGTTTAGGGGGGATTACCCTTACTTGTTTTTTAGTCCAAGTAGCTACAGGGTTTGCTATGACTTTTTACTATCGGCCGACCGTTACGGAAGCTTTTTCCTCTGTTCAATACATAATGACAGAAGTTAACTTTGGTTGGTTAATCCGATCAGTTCATCGATGGTCAGCGAGTATGATGGTTCTAATGATGATTCTACACGTTTTTCGTGTATATCTCACCGGTGGATTTAAAAAACCCCGGGAATTAACTTGGGTTACAGGTGTGGTTCTGGGAGTATTGACCGCATCTTTTGGTGTGACTGGTTATTCTTTACCTTGGGACCAAATTGGTTATTGGGCGGTAAAAATTGTAACAGGTGTACCCGAGGCTATTCCTGTAATAGGATCCCCTTTGGTAGAATTATTGCGCGGAAGTGCTAGTGTGGGGCAATCCACCTTAACCCGCTTTTATAGTTTACATACTTTTGTATTGCCGCTTCTTACTGCTGTATTTATGTTAATGCACTTTCCAATGATACGTAAACAAGGTATTTCCGGTCCTTTATAAAGAAGATATAGAATTCATATTTGTAATCAATCAGTTTATCGGAGGACTCATTGAATTTTATTGCTATAAGTATGGGTTATTGAAAATAATAACACATAGATTTGGATATTTCTCTTCAACTAATTGTGTAAAATATAAAATCAATAATATAATATTGTAGAGTTGAGGGGAATTCTTCGAAGAGATAATAGATTATGGGAGTGTGTGACTTGACCTATTGATTGGTCTGTGTAGATATCTGTCTGCCACATTGTATGTAATTGCCAACTAAATGTGTCTTTGTTCCAACCATTATGTAACCCTATAGGCTGTTCACCTGAAGGGAATCTTTTCTATGATCAGATTCGAATCGTGTTGTGCATAAGCAGGCTCCGTAAGATCTAGTGTCATTAAGTGAAATAGATAAAATAAAGTCTTTATCTATTTCGCTTAATCAATATTTAATTAATTGACTATTTATACTTAGGAAATTGAATAGTATGGAAATGCATTCATTTCCTCTGCATTAATATCATCAAGAATACTATCGGAGTGAAACAAGAGATCTAAAGAAACATATAGGCTAGACGAAATTAGTAACAAGTAAACCAGCGTCTCCTACTATTTTGGAGATCGCATAGTAATCCTAAAACCGGAGACCACCCAAAAAGTATTTGATCATGATATGATCAACTTTGCAAGCCAACTTGGGTATTGAGTATTTACTTTACTTAGACTTCTAACCGAATTCTTTACTTTGAAAAGTATAGTTCAATTCCGTAAAATTTGTCTTACATTTCATTTTAATCATTCATATATATAATATTTTTTATGGATTCGTTTAGTTGTTTTTTTTGAGTCTTGCTCGAGCCGGATGATAAAAAATTCTCATGTCCGGTTCCTTGGGAGGATGAATCTATAAGAATTCACCTATCCTAATAACAAAAAAGCCTGATTTAAATGATCCTGTATTAAGAGCTAAATTAGCTAAAGGTATGGGTCATAATTATTATGGAGAACCTGCATGGCCCAATGATCTTTTATATATTTTTCCAGTAGTAATTCTAGGTACTATTGCATGTAACGTAGGCTTAGCAGTTCTAGAACCATCAATGATTGGCGAACCAGCAGATCCATTTGCAACTCCTTTGGAAATCTTACCAGAATGGTATTTTTTTCCGGTATTTCAAATACTTCGTACAGTTCCGAATAAATTATTGGGTGTTCTTTTAATGGTTTCAGTACCCGCGGGATTATTAACAGTGCCCTTTTTAGAAAATGTTAATAAATTCCAGAATCCATTTCGACGTCCCGTAGCTACAGCTGTCTTTTTAATTGGTACCGCAGTTGCTCTTTGGTTGGGTATTGGTGCAACATTACCTATTGATAAATCCCTAACTTTAGGTCTTTTTTAAAGTTCTTCAATTGTGTTGTGAAATAAAATAACACTCCGGTATATCTAGGGAATAGTCGCTTCAAAGCGAATTCTCCCTAGATACATCCATTCACGAAAGACAAATTCTTAATTTTCTTGAATAGATCAATTGGGCTACAGATTCAAAGCCTAATTTCATCTAACTTCTTTTTTGGTATGGTAAATCAATTGCGAAATGGTTTTGGAGAATGCCCAAGATCTGTTTTACATCTTCGGCGCGAAAATGCTCAATTTTCATAAGATCTTCTTGGCTGTTATTCAACAGGTCCAATAATGTATATATGTTGGACCTCTTGAGGCAATTATATATTCTAGGAGATAATTCTGATTGATCAATAAAAATAGATTCTTTTTTTATTCCGAGTTTATCCAATTTATCATACAAGGGCAAAGGGGATAAAGGAATCGTGTGCTGATTGTTCTCGAAAGGACCCATTTCGTCTTCCTTATGTAAAAATCGAAGAAACAAATCAATCAAATTTCTCGACGCTTCATGAAGTGCTTCTTTCGGAGTTAAACTCCCGTTTGTCCATATTTCGATAAAGAGTATCTCTTGTTTTTCATTCTCATTCCCATAGGAATGAATACTATGATTTACATTTCGAACCGGCGTGAATACAGCATCTATAGGATAACTTCCATCTTGAAAGACCCGTGGCATTTTTTTAAGATAACCACGATTTCTTTCTATTTTTAATTCAATACAAAAATTAATCGGTTCTGTCAAGCTAGCTATATGTTGTTTATTATCAATGATTTCTACATACGTCGGTAAGATGATATCTTGAGCAGTTACATACCCCGGACCCCTGACACAAATAGACGCCTCACAAGTTCCATATAGTTTACTTCTCAATACAATTTCTTTCAAATTCAGTAAAATTTCATGGACAGATTCTTGAATACCCGTTATAGTCGAATACTCGTGCGGAACGTTCTCAAATTTTACACGTGTAATACATGTTCCTTCTATTTCGCCAAGCAAAGCTCTTCGCAACGCAATGCCTATTGTGTCGGCTTGTCCTTTACGAAGTGGAGATAGCATAAAGCGGCCGTAATAAAGACGTTTACTGTCTGGTCTTGATTCAAGACACTTCCACTGTAGTGTCCGAGTAGATACTGTTACTTTCTCCCGAACCATAATATTATTTGATTATTGAATTATTTATTTCTCTTGTTTCTATCGAAATTTCTTCAATCTTCATCTCTAGACACGTCTTTTTTTCGGAGGTCTACAGCCATTATGTGGCATAGGGGTTACATCTCGTACAAAAGTTAAGAGTATACCACTTCTACGAATAGCTCGTAATGCTGCATCCCTTCCCAGACCGGGACCTTTTATCATGACTTCTGCTCGTTGCATACCCTGATCCATTCCTGCACGAATAGCAACTGCTGCGGCAGTTTGGGCGGCAAAAGGTGTTCCCCTTCTCGTACCTGTGAATCCACAAGTACCGGCCGAGGACCAGGAAACCACCCGCCCCCGTACATCGGTAACCGCGATAATGGTATTATTGAAACTCGCTTGAACATGAATAACCCCTTTTGATATTCTACGTGTACTCTTACGTAAACCAATACGTACATTCCTACGCGAACCAGTTCTCGGTATAGCTTTTGCCATATTGTATTATCTCATAAATAGGAGTCAGAAATCGATGGATATATCCATTTCGTGTCAAAACCGATTTTTAGGGAACTCTTTAGCGAGTTTTATTATCCTTGTCTTTGTTTATGCCTCGAGTTGGAACAAATTACTATAATTCGACTACGCCTACGTATTAGTCGACATTTGTCACAAATTTTACGAATGGAAGCTCTTATTTTCATAGTTGTCATACCTTTTAATCTACTTTTTTGGTAGAAAGTAAGTTGTTAGAAAGTCAGTTTCTTGATATTTTTAATCTCGAATGATCTTGAATAAAAACCACCTAATCTTTCGAATCCTTGTTTCAGAGTCGATAAATTATACGTCCTCTGGTCGAATCGTAACGACTTACTTCAATTTTTACTTTATCTCCCGGCAGTATCCGTATAAAACTACGTCGTATCTTTCCTGAAACATAACCTAGAATCACATTTTCATTATCTAACCGAACTCGAAACATACCATTTGGAAGTGATTCAGTAATTAAACCTTCATGAATCCATTTTTGTTCTTTCATTTCAGGTAAAGCCCCCTTGAAGTATCAGCTAATGGAGACGAAACAATATTATACAACCCCACACCCTTTCTTTTTTTATAAATTGGAAGATCTTTCGGAGGCCATTTGCATAGAAAAAGAAGAGGGTTACCATATATAACACAATATTTCTCCCCCAATTCCTTCTCGTCGAGCCTCCCGGTCTGTCATTATACCTCGAGAAGTAGAAATAATTACAATACCCATACCGCCCAAAATTCTAGGAATTCGTTGAGAGTTAGAGTATATTCGTAGGCCAGTTCGACTGATCCGTTTTAAATTTAAAAAATTTCTAGAAAGTCTTTTCCTATTCCTTCTATGGTGCAGTGTTAAAACCAAAAAATTTTTCTCTTTTTCTCGATGTTTTCGAACGTTTTCGATAAACCCCTCTCGAAAAAGTATTTGAACAATATTTTCGCCAATATTAGTAGATTCTATGCGAACCATTCTTTTTTGATCCATATCAGCATTTCGTATCGAGGTTATTATCTCGGCAATAGTGTCTCTACCCATGGTGGATTAAAATTATTGGTGCCTCAAAATTGGATATAATCAACATGTTTTTCTTTTTTTTTTTATTGGTATTGGTTTCTGAATAGGAATTTTTCATCAAGGTATATGCATAACACCCAATCCATGAATTAATCTAGTTCTGAATCGATTTCTTTCAAATACGCCAAAGAAAAGATATTAATTTTTTTTATATTTATAATACCTCAGGAGCTAATGAAACTATTTTAGTAAAATTGAATTGTCTCAATTCCCTAGGGAGTGCACCAAAAATTCGAGTCCCTTTTGGGTTTCCTTCTTGATCAATCACAACGGCAGCGTTGTCATCATATCTTATTATCATACCATTGGCACGTTTAAGTTCTTTACGGGTACGAACAATTACAGCTCTGACTACTTCAGATTTTTCTAGAGGCATATTTGGCACTGCTTCTTTGATCACAGCAACAATAATGTCGCCAATATGCGCATATCGACGATTGTTAGCTCCTAGGATTCGAATACACATCAATTCGCGAGCCCCGCTGTTATCTGCAACATTTAAATGGGTCTGGGGTTGAATCATATAAAATTTTTAGTCTATTCTTCCAATGCAAAAGATAAAGAAAATAAAAGAAATATTTTGTGTTCAAAAAAACTGTACTTTTGTTTCATTCCACAAACTAACACCTGTCAGTTCTACATTTTTATCCCGAAATAATAAATTGCGTTTGTATGGGCAATTTGGACGCTGCTATTAAAATAGCCCTTCTAGCTATAGTTTCGGTTACCCCCCCCATTTCATATAGTATTCTACCGGGTTTCACAACAGCTACCCAATACTCGGGGGATCCTTTACCCGAACCCATACGTGTTTCAGCAGGTCTTACTGTAACTGGTTTGTCGGGAAATATACGGACCCAAATTTTTCCACCACGGCGTGCATTTCGTGTCATTGCTCGTCGTCCTGCTTCGATTTGTCTAGATGTAATCCAAGCAGGTTCAAGTGCCTGAAGAGCATATTTACCAAAACAAATATGATTTCCTCGATAAGACATTCCCTTCATTCTTCCTCTATGTTGTTTGCGGAATCTAGTTCTTTTGGGGTTATAGTTGATGGTTATTTTTGAAATTCCATCTCTACTACAGAACTGTATGTGAGAATTTCTTCTCATACAGCTCCTCGCGAATACGAATAAAAATAAAGGATTCAGCATTTAAAATTCTATTAAATCGATAGCATAACATTTTTTTTTTGAATTTTCATAGTTGTAACGTTCTGCTGATCTTTATCCACGTTTACTAATTCAACAATAAATAAATAAAGTTTTCGCGGGCGAATATTTACTCTTGCTTACTCTTGCAATCTTCGTAGCACTTGTTTATATTTTCTTAAAATATATGAATTTTTTTTTGGTTCATTTCGCCATC
>NEEC01000022.1:125000-140000 GCA_002189035.1 Utricularia gibba
TAAGAAAATGTCAAGTTATGAAATAAATCAATGGAAAAACTGGTTAAGAGGACATTATCAATACGACTTATCTAAGATCAAACGATCTGGATTAATACCAAAAAAACGTCTAAATAGAGTTCATCAACGTCGTATAATTCAAAAAGAAATTTTAAGTAAATGGGATTCAGATGAAAAAGACCAATTACAATTAATTCCTTTTAAAAAAAAATTTGAAATATATTCATTAGATAATAAAAACGATAATTTTTCAAAATTTGCTAATTATGATCTTTTAGCATATAAATTTATAAATTATGAAAAAGAATCTTTTTTTTCCAGACCGTCTTTTCAAGCAAATAATAACCAAGAGATTTCTTTGAATACGCCTAAAGAAACACTTTTTGAAACGTTGAAGAATCAAACTATTTTAAATGGTCGGGATGATATGCTATATACGAAAAAGGATGTTGATAAAAAATATTTTGATTGTAAAATCCTCAAATTTGATCTTAGACAAAAAGATGATATTGAAAGTTGGCTTACGACCAATATCAATATATATAAAAATACTCAAATTTATAGAAATAATTTAAAAAGAATTCCTATTTTTCTTAAGCTTCCAGAAATAAAGCAAACAAATTACCAGAAAGGGTTTTTCAATTGGATCGGAATGAATGCAGAAAGAATAAAGGGTGGCATAGGCAATCCTGAATTTTGGTTCTTCTCCGAATTTATTTTCCTTTATAAGAGATATAAAAAAAAACCGTGGTTTATACCAAGTAAATTACTTCTTTTAAATTGGAATATAAATGAAAAAAATAAGAGTGAAAATCAAAAAATCAAAGAAAAGAACAACTTATTATTATTACCAAAAAAAAAACCGCCAAATAAAGACGAAAAGGTACCCCAAAACCAAAGAGACCTTGAATCTGTTCCCCCGCAAAAAAATGATATTGATATGGAAGAAAATTCTACAAGATCAGAAGGGAAAAACATTAAACAATACAAAAGTAAGATAGAAGCAGAACTTGATTTATTCTTGAAACGCTATTTTCTTTTTCAATTGCGCGGGGATAATGCTTTGACTCAGAAAATGATTAGTAATATCAAAGTATATTGTCTCCTGCTTAAACTAATGGATCCAAAAAGGATTACCTTGTCCTCCATTCAAAAAAGAGAGCTGGGTTTGGATATAATGTTGATTCATAAAAATTTAACTCTTAAAGAATTAATAAACAAAGGAGCACTCATTATAGAACCCATTCGTATGTCTGGAAAAAAAGACGGACAGTTTATTATGTATCAAATGGTAAATATTTGCTTGGTTCATAAGAGTAAGTATAAGTACCAAACTAATGAAAAAGACCAAGAACAAAAATACGTTTCTAAGTCCCATTTGGCTGAAGTTATTTCACCACATCAAAGAATAACTGCAAGTATAAACAAAAATTTTGATTTACTTATTCCTGAAAACATTTTATCCTTTAGACGTTGTAGAACTTTGAGAATTTGCATTTATTTAAATTCAAATAATAAAGATGTAGAAAGAAATATACTAGTTTGGAATGGAAAGAACGTGAAAAATATCGGACAAGTTTCACACCACAATAACGACCTTAATACAGCGAAAAATGAATTAATGAAATTTAAGGGATTTGTTTGGCCTAATTATCGATTAGAAGATTTGGCTTGTATAAATCGTTATTGGTTTAATACCACTAACGGCAGTCGTTTGAATATGTTAAGGCTACAGTTCTATTCCCAATTGAAAACGCACAGATAATATACCTTTTCTATATCTTCAATCCTCGAGTAAGTATAAAAACATCCATAATATGATTCTATTATATTAATATATAGAGAGTATAGGGAATAAAGAAACAAAATACCCAGCTCTCGTCTTTTATTATCTAGTAGTCACCAAGAAAGTCAAAAATTTATTTGGAACTGACTCAATAAACCCTTCTTGGTTTTACATCGAAATTCAATTAAATTTTTCGCTCCAAAAATGTATTACTCCTTTTCTATCCCTAAATCTAAAAAATCCAATTGGAAATTGGATTGGTTGATTTGAATTAATAAGGAGGTCATAAACAAGTTTGGATTCTATTATTGTATATACTATATACAATGTGCGGCATTATTGTGAATTGTTAAAATACATATTTGTAAAAAAGGAGAACTCCATTTGTTTATGGTAAAACCATCATTAATTTCAGTTATTTCTCAAAAAGAAAACAAAGGTAATAGGGGGTCCGTTGAATTTCAAGTAGTCAACTTCACTAACAAAATAAAAAAACTTACTTCCCATTTGGAATTGCACAAAAAAGACTCGTCATCTCAGAGAGGATTGCGTAAAATTTTGGGAAAACGTCAACGCCTCTTGAATTATTTGTCAAAAAAAAATATAGAACGCTATAAAGAATTAATTCGTGGGTTAGATAGTCGAGAAAAAAAAACGCGTTAATTTGATGCACAATAGCAGTTGAATTTACTCATTTTCAACTGTTTTGTACTTTAAGTTAAGTACTACATGCAAGAATGATTCAGGAAAAAACTTATGATTGCACCAACTATGAAAAAAAACCTCATGATAGTCAATATGGGACCTCACCACCCCTCAATGCATGGTGTTCTTCGACTTATTGTTACTCTGGACGGTGAAGATGTTATTGACTGTGAACCAATATTGGGTTATTTACATAGAGGGATGGAGAAAATTGCAGAAAATAGAACAATTATACAATATTTGCCTTATGTAACACGTTGGGATTATTTAGCTACTATGTTCACAGAAGCCATAACCGTAAATGGACCCGAGCAGCTCGGAAATATTCAAGTACCTAAAAGGGCTAGTTATATCAGAGCTATTATGTTAGAGTTAAGTCGTATCGCTTCACATTTGTTATGGCTTGGACCTTTTATGGCAGATATTGGGGCACAAACTCCTTTCTTCTATATTTTTCGAGAACGAGAATTGATATATGACCTATTCGAAGCTGCTACCGGGATGCGCATGATGCATAATTATTTTCGTATCGGAGGAGTCGCTGCTGATCTACCCCATGGATGGATCGATAAGTGTTTGGATTTTTGCGATTATTTTTTAACCGGAATTACTGAATATCAAAAGCTTATTACACGGAATCCTATTTTTTTAGAACGAACTGAAGCCGTAGGTATTATTGATACAGAAGAAGCCATCAATTGGGGTTTATCAGGTCCAATGCTCCGCGCTTCCGGAATCCAATGGGATCTTCGTAAAATCGATCATTATGAGTGTTACGACGAATTTGATTGGGAGATTCAATGGCAAAAAGAAGGGGATTCATTAGCGAGGTATTTAGTACGAATCAATGAAATGAAAGAAGCCATCAAAATTATACAACAGGCGTTAGAAGGACTTCCAGGGGGGCCCTACGAGAATTTAGAAACCCGACGCTTTGATAGAATAACAGACCCAAAATGGACTGATTTTGAATATCGATTTATTAGTAAAAAACCTTCTCCAACTTTTGAATTGTCCAAACAAGAGCTTTATGTAAGACTCGAAGCACCAAAAGGAGAATTGGGAATCTTTCTGATAGGAGATCGGAGTGTTTTTCCTTGGAGATGGAAAATTAGACCACCGGGATTTATCAACTTGCAAATTCTTCCTCAGTTAGTTAAAAGAATGAAATTGGCTGATATTATGACGATACTAGGTAGCATAGATATCATTATGGGAGAAGTTGATCGTTGAAATGATAATTAATACAACAGAACTAGAAGCTATCAATTCTTTTTCCAGAGTTGGATACTTAAAAGAAGTTTATGGCATTATATGGGTACTTGGCCCTATTTTGACACTTGTATTAGGAATTACCTTAGGTGTCCTAGTAATTGTTTGGTTAGAAAGAGAAATATCTGCAAGGATACAACAACGCATTGGACCCGAATACACAGGGCCGTGGGGACTTCTTCAAGCTCTAGCAGACGGTACAAAACTGCTTTTAAAAGAGAATCTTCGTCCATCTAGAGGAGATACTCATTTATTCAGTATAGGACCGTCCATAGCAGTCATATCCATTTTACTAAGTTATTCAGTAATTCCTTTTAGCTATCGCTTTATTCTATCCGATCTTAGTATTGGTGTTTTTTTATGGATATCTATTTCGAGTCTTGCTCCGGTTGGACTTCTTATGGCGGGCTATGGATCAAATAATAAATATTCCTTTTTAGGTGGATTAAGGGCTGCTGCCCAATCAATTAGTTATGAAATACCATTAACTTTATGTGTATTATCAATATCTCTACGTGCGATTCGTCCAAACACACACTTTAATTTATTTTCTTTCCAGTAAGTTATTTTTCTAGAAAGAAGGTTAAATGAGTTTTTTCATTCATCCGTCAGGTTGATGAACTAAATTAGATAGTTATATGAGTGAAAAAAAATGGCTTAATAATTTGCTATTAACGAAATAAAATCTCATTTTCTATGTACAAGAATTAAATCAAAGTAAACAGAAAAAGTTTGGACTTTTTATCCCAAGCGTGGTTGATTAGTTATCATAGTTTGAAGCGGACTTACAAAATAAACTAAATGAGGTTTTTATTATCTATTTTTATTATCTATTTAAGTAGATATATTACCTTAATCACAGATAAAAAAGTGGGTGGTTCGGAAGACCAAGATACGCAAAGGATTAGTAATTGATATTTTAGAAACTATCCACAAGGATGTTTATTTATAGAAAGTAAATCCTAATTTGGGCGGTAAATTCGTAGAAATGTCACTAAGTATTACCCAAGATTTCGATCCCGAGTATCTTCCTATCCACGAATTAAATAACTAACTATCGAGAACGAAGAAATCTTTTATTTTTGTTACTGTCCCTTTTTTGAGAAAGTAGAATATAAGAAACAAATTCAAATCGAAAGAATAGAATTGCAAAAGACATGTTTTTGTTTTGATTCATAACTAGTTCTTTACTTTTTAATTTTTAAGAAATTGACTTGTTGTTATGGACGTCTAATTCTTTTTCGTAGTCGTAATAGAAAATGATAATTTAAAATATTTATATGATATTCTTATCATTCTAAAAAGTATTTTTTATTCAAGAAGGAAAAATAAAAATTTTTAAAATAAAAGATGAGATGAATTCAGAAGCACCTTATTTTATTTGAAATCTAGCAGACAGAATATCATTGGTCGAATTCTAGGCCCTAGGATAAGAGTTTGATTCTCTATCAATTCTACAAGCAAATAATGTCGAATGGTCCTTAGATTCGTTTTAACCTATGAGGAGCCGTATGAGTTGAAAATCTCATGTACGGTTTTGAAATAGCGACGAAAACTGTGATGTTATTGTCGACTATGATTATCTAATAGTTCAAGTACAGTTGATATAGTTGAAGCCCAGGCAAAATATGGTTTTTGGGGATGGAATTTGTGGCGTCAACCTATAGGGTTTATCATTTTTTTAATTTCTTCTCTAGCCGAGTGTGAAAGATTACCTTTTGATTTACCGGAAGCTGAAGAAGAATTAGTAGCAGGTTATCAAACCGAATATTCGGGGATCAAATTTGGTTTATTTTATGTTGCTTCATATCTAAATCTATTAATTTCTTCATTATTTGTAACAGTTCTTTACTTAGGGGGTTGGAGTTTTTCTATTCCATACATATTCGTTCCCGAGCTTTTTGCCCTAAATAAAAGAAGTCAAGTCTTTGGAATACTAATCGGCATTTTTATTACATTAGCTAAAACTTATTTATTCTTATTTAGTTCGATTGTAACAAGATGGACTTTACCGAGGCTGAGAATGGACCAACTATTAAATCTTGGGTGGAAATTTCTTTTACCCGTTTCTTTAGGTAATTTATTATTAACAACTTCATTCCAGCTTTTTTCACTGTAAAGGACTAGAATATTCTATGTTCCTAACCTATCTGAAAATAAGAGAAAGAAAAAAATAAAACGGCATGTTATTTATAGGTATTCCGATATGTTCCCTATATTAACTCAGGTCTCAAATTCTTTGCACCAAACACTACGAGCGGCCAGGTACATTGGTCAAGGGTTCATGATTACCCTGTACCACACGAATCGTTTACCTGTAACTATTCAATACCCCTACGAAAAATTGATCACATCGGAACGGTTTCGAGGCCGAATCCACTTTGAATTTGATAAATGCATTGCTTGTGAAGTCTGTATTCGTGTATGTCCTATAGATCTACCTGTTATTGATTGGAAATTGGAAACGGATATTAAAAAGAAACGGTTACTTAATTACAGTATTGATTTTGGAGTCTGTATATTTTGTGGTAATTGCGTTGAATATTGTCCGACCAATTGTTTATCAATGACTGAAGAATATGAGCTTTCTACTTATGATCGTCATGAATTGAATTATAATCAAATGGCTCTAGGTCGATTACCGGTGTCAATAATTGATGATTACACAATTCGAACAATTTCGGCGAATTCATACAAAATAACAAATGTAAAACCCTTGATTCAAAAAACTTAAAAAAAGAAATAACTTTTGGATCTAAAGAAATTAGGTTTTTACTTAGTGACTCCAAAAGAAGAGGTGGGTGATAAGAATCCTGTTTCCATTTTGATTTGAAATCTGTTTCTATTCGAAAATAATGATTAAAAAAAAAATTCAAATATAATATTAATATAGAATTCACTATACCACGTTCAAGAATAGAAATAGCCCGATACCTATAATTGTATCTAGATCAATACCCAACACCCCCAGCCAACCCTCAGTCAATTAAAAATTCTAGTTTTGTAGTATAATTCCTTTTTGCCGGGTCAAGTCAACAAAAGCATGAACTAGTTAGATTTTTTTTCTAAAAAATGGATTTACCTGGACCAATACAGGATTTTCTTTTAACATTGCTGGGATTCGGTCTTATATTAGGAAGTTTGACATTAATATTATTTCCGAATACAATTTATTCGGCTTTTTCATTGGGATTGGTTCTTTTTTGTATATCTTTATTCTATATTCTATCGAACTCGTATTTTGTAGCCGCCGCCCAACTCCTTATTTATGTAGGGGCTATAAATGTTTTAATCATTTTTGCTGTGATGTTCATGAATGATTCAGAATATTACAAAGATTTTCGTCTTGGTACCGTTGGGGATCGAGTTACTTCAATAGTTTCTACAAGTCTTTTTATTTCACTAATTGCCACTATTTTAGACACATCTTGGTATGGTCTCTTTTGGACTACAAAATCAAATCAAATTCTGGAGCAAGATTTGATAAGTACTAGTCAACAAATCGGAATTCATTTATCAACCGATTTTTTTCTTCCATTTGAACTTAGTTCGATAATTCTTTTAGTGGCTTTAATAGGTGCAATTGCTATAGCCCGTCAATAATGAATTTGAAAAATACGTAATTTAAATAAAAAACAATAGAATAAAGGAAAAAGTAATACTTACATTGGAATTCCTATCGAAAATACAATCTAAAAACTTAGGTTTGAGTTTAGATCGATCGACTCCGCATCTATTCTCTTGGTCTGTTCCATACTTGTTGGGATCGAGTTGAGTTAACTTGTTTTGAGATTAAAATGAAGCAAAATGGGTAAGGAGTTGGTTAATGATGCCCGAAGATATACTTGTTTTAAGTGCCTATTTATTTGCTATTGGTACCTATGGATTAGTCACAAGTCGAAATATGGTTAGAGCCCTTATGTGTCTTGAACTCATATTAAATTCAGTTAATATTAATTTTGTAACATTTTCTAATATTTTAGATAATCGTCAATTAAGAGGCGATATTTTCTCTATCTTTGTTATAGCTATTGCAGCCGCTGAAGCAGCTATTGGTCTAGCTATTGTTTCATCAATTTATCGTAACAGAAAATCCACTCGAATTAATCAATCCAATTTGTTGAGTAAATAAATTCTATATATGGAATTTATTTACTCAACAATATAGTGCGTTAATAAGGGTAAGATATAATCGTACTTGTAAAAACATAACAACTCAAAGTATTTTGGGCCTCGTTACTAAAAGAATTTTATTTTAAGTAGATGGATCCCGATAACTTATTGATTCGTCTGGTATCGAAATAGAGTATTCCTTTCTAAGTTTTTTTACTAGACCGAAATTTTATGACGTTCAACAATATATAGATTCAATGTCACATTCAGTAAAGATTTATGATACATGTATAGGATGTACTCAATGTGTACGAGCGTGTCCCACCGATGTATTAGAAATGATACCCTGGGATGGTTGTAAAGCTAACCAAATAGCTTCGGCCCCAAGGACCGAGGATTGTGTTGGTTGTAAGAGATGTGAATCCGCCTGTCCAACGGATTTCTTGAGTGTTCGGGTCTATTTATGGCATGAAACAACTCGCAGTATGGGTCTAGCTTATTAATACGTTTTAGAAAATTTTACTAAATTTTATTTGAATCCATTTCATTTTCTTTTTTTTTTTTATCGACAAAACTCTGTGCTCAAACTAGTTTGAGCACAGAGTTTTTTGAACCAAGTCTATCTTGTCTTTACCACGAATAATTTTCCGTGCTTAACAATAATTGTGGTTTTGCCAATAATTGCGGGTTCGTTAATTTTCTTTCTTCCATATAGAGGAAATAGAGTAATACGTTTGTATACTATATCTATATGCATCTTAGAACTGCTTCTAACGACTTATGCATTTTCTTATCATTTCCAATCGGATTATCCATTAATACAACTAGTCGACGATTATAATTGGATCCATTTTTTGGATTTCCATTGGAGATTGGGAATAGATGGACTATCTATAGGACCCATTTTACTGACAGGATTCATCACTACTTTAGCTACTTTAGCTGCATGGCCGATTACTCGAGATTCTCAATTATTTCATTTCCTGATGTTAGCAATGTACAGTGGACAAATAGGATTGTTTTCTTCACAGAACCTTTTACTTTTTTTTCTGATGTGGGAGTTGGAATTAATTCCCGTGTATTTACTTGTATTTATATGGGGAGGAAAAAAACGTCTCTACTCAGCTACAAAGTTTATTTTGTATACTGCAGGGGGTTCCATTTTTCTTTTAATGGGAGTTCTGGGTATTGGTTTATATAGTTCTACTGAACCAGCATTAAATTTTGAAATATTGGCTAATCGGTCCTATCCTGTGGCGTTGGAAATTATATTCTATATTGGATTTTTTATTGCTTTTGCGGTCAAATTACCAATGATACCCCTACATACATGGTTACCAGATACTCATGGAGAAGCCCATTATAGTACTTGTATGCTTTTAGCCGGAATATTATTAAAAATGGGAGCTTACGGATTAGTTCGCATTAATATGGAATTATTTCCTCATGCTCATTCTATATTTTCTCCTTGGTTGCTGATAGTAGGCGCAATACAAATAATTTATGCAGCTTCAACATCTCTTGGTCAACGTAATTTAAAAAAACGAATAGCCTATTCTTCTGTATCGCATATGGGTTTTATAATTATAGGAATTGCTTCTATTACCGATATGGGACTGAATGGAGTTCTTTTACAAATAATTTCTCATGGATTTATTGGTGCTGCACTTTTTTTCTTGGCGGGAATAACTTATGATCGCATACATCTTGTTTATCTTGATGAAATGGGTGGAATAGCTATCCAAATGCCAAAACTATTTACGATGTTCAATAGCTTTTCAATGGCTTCTCTTGCATTACCTGGTTTAAGTGGTTTTTTTGCTGAATTAATAGTATTTTTTGGATTAATTACTAGTTCAAAATATCTTTTAATGACAAAACTTCTAATTACTTTTGTAATGGCAATTGGAATGATATTAACTCCCATTTATTTATTAGCTATGTTACGTCAAATGTTCTATGGATACAAGATATTTCGGATTTCAAATTCTTCTTTTTTGGATTCTGGTCCACGAGAGTTATTTCTTTTAATCTGTCTTTTCTTACCCGTACTAGGTATTGGTGTGTATCCTGATTTCGTTCTTTCACTATCAGTTGAAAAAGTGGAACTTATTCTATCTAATTTTTTTGATAAATAGTTTTTTTGAAAACTTATCGCTTAGTTATACAATCACAAATAAAACAAAAAAAGGACTTTTTTTTCTCTTTTGTTATCGGAACTCAATTTAGTATTTAACTAAATAAATTAAGATAAATTAAGTTGAGCCGTCCCGAACCCGGTGAATCAAGTACTTGATTCACCGGGTTCGGGACGGCTCAAACGCTAGGGGCTGTACACCTTTGGATTTCTAAAAAATCGTTTTCGACTTCAATTCGATATTAATGAAAATGAACCATAACTGTGTAATCCTAGTCCGAAAAGATTTACCCCAAAATAGCATATCCAAATTATAATAAATCCAATAGACGCCACAATTGATGACTTTATACCTTTCCATTTTGTTCGAATATGTAAATAAATTGCAAATACAATCCAAGTAATAAAAGCCCAAGTTTCTTTTGGATCCCAACTCCAATAGGAATCCCACGCTTCATTAGCCCATACCGCTCCAGAAAGAATTCCTAGGGTTAAAAAGATAAAACCTAGACTAATAACTCGATAACTCCAATAATCCAATTGCTTAAGCAATAGTGACCTATAGAAATTTTGTTTACAAAAAAAAGAAATATTTTGTAAACTAATACCCCGTTCTTTTATGTATTCGGTTTCGCCAAATTTTAACGAGTCATTAAAATTTAAAAAAATTTTACTCATAGAAAAAACGGTTCTTGTTTTTCTAACTGTAATGGCTAGAAGTGATACTGATAATAATGATCCACATAAAAGTGCCGCATATCCTAATATCATCATACTTACGTGCATTATTAGCCACTCGGATTGAAGAGCGGGGGACAATATTGTTGATTGGTGTATTGCAGTTAAAAGACCCGAAGTAGCAAAGCCTTGTGTAAAAATAGCACTTGGACCAATTATGGTGCTTAAAATATTTTTCGTTTTTTTGAAATATGGAACTATATGAATCAGAGACAAACTCCATGAAAGAAAGATTAACGATTCATATAAATTACTTAGTGGAAAATGTCTCGAATTAATCCAACGAGTAATTAATAATCCTGTTATAGATAAAAAAGTAATTAGCATACCCTTTTCGGATGAGTAATAAAGTTTTACGATTTCACCAACGAAAAAGGTTATCAACTGAATTGTAATTAGAATTACAACAATTGAAAAAGAAATATGAGTTAATATACGCTCTAAGGTTGAAAATATCATAAGAATCTTTAATTATAAAATCGCAATCGATAATTGAACTCATTATAGGACCTATTTACTTTTTGGGGGATGCAATGCCGCTACTCGGATTCGAACCGAGATGCTCTAGCACTGCTTCCTAAGAGCAGCGTGTCTACCAATTTCACCATAGCGGCTTAGCTTCAACTAATAATATCATATCACTAACTAATCGTCCAGATTTAAGAATTAAATTAGATTAAATTTATGGAAAGGTTCAAATTGTTAAATAAAAATTTGTACAAATACCTATTCGATTTGAACATTCCTTTTTTTTTTTCAGTTTGTGGTTTTATTGTCTATTGTTGAGTCCTTATAAAACTAAAATTACTCTGCAATAAACTAAACTAAAATGAAGGGATAGAACCTACCCCTAACCTGTTTTGTTTAGTCAAGTTTTTTTATATATTTGATTTACCAAAATCCACCCCCTGTAAAAAAAAAACTATTCAATGAATTTTTTTTTATAATATTAAATTTAAATTTTGAATAGGGTAATCCGAATTTTTCGGATTCGGCAGATTCGCAGTTTTAAGTAAAGAGTGGAATGAATTCCATTCCCTATTAATTCAACAGGGAATGGAACTCAGAAATTTTGTTCTAAATAAGTCAATTTTTTAGCGAGACGGTTGGAATTCTTCCACCGTTTTTCCTTCGCCTATTTCTTTGTTGTACAAAAAAAACTTTTTGAATTACCAGTTGAAAGAGATTTACCTAAGGAAAACGCTTTTAACGCTGCCCAATACCCCTCCCTTTTCCAAAAATTTTTACGAACACGTTTTTTTGATGCAGAAGTACGTTTTTTTGGAACTGCCATTTAACTTAAAATTAAGAGATTTCTCGTTGATATAGCTGAATGTGAAAGACATTTATTATTTAAATTATTAAAACAAAAATAGGTTATTTTCTAATTCATTAGGTGTTTATTTTCTCGATAATATTTTTTTTTACTATTAACTATTAAAAGTTGAAAGATATAATAAAATCACATAAAATTTTACTAAAAAAACTAATATTTTATTAGTAACGTTGAAAACCTAGAAAAATATCCTTAATTTTACTTGAATTGTCAAAGTAGATCTAGTAATTAATCGATTTTTTACGGGGGTTTGACCGATTGTAAATTCTTGATTTCAATATCTGATCTATTTATTCGAAATTCCGAAAGCAATCTAATAAGTCTAACTTAAAATTGAAAAGTTCTAGTTAAGTTAGGACATATATTCATTTTTCATTTGTTAATTTTAGTAATTTTTTTTCAAACTAGATAATAGCTAGTGAATCCGAACTAATTAATAAACTAATTAATAAAAGAATTAAAAAATTTTTTATGGAAACGACATATCAATATACGTGGATCATACCTTTGGTTCAACTTCCAGTTCCTATCTTAATAGGAATGGGACTCCTTATTTTCCCGACAGCAACAAAAAATATTCGTCGTATGTGTGCCTTTACGAGTATTTTATTGTTAACTATAGCTATGATTTTGTCAATTAATTTGTCTATTCAACAAATAAATAGTAGTTCAATCTATCAATATGTATGGTCTTGGGCCCTCGATAATGATTTTTATTTAGAATTCGGGTATTTACTCGATCCGCTTACGTCCATTATGTTAATGTTAATTACTACTGTTGGAATTCTAGTTCTTATTTATAGTGACAATTATATGTCTCATGATCAAGGATACTTGAGATTTTTTGTTTCTATGAGTTTTTTCAGTACTTCAATGTTGGGATTAGTTACTAGTTCAAATTTTATACAAATTTATATTTTTTGGGAATTGGTTGGAATGTCTTCCTATCTATTAATTGGGTTTTGGTTCACACGACCTTCTGCGGCAAATGCTTGTCAAAAAGCTTTTATAACTAATCGTGTAGGAGATTTTGGTTTATTATTAGGAATTTTAGGTTTTTATTGGATAACAGGGAGTTTTGAACTGACCGATTTATTCGAAATAATGAATAACTTGGTTTCTCATGATCAAGTAAATTTTCCATTTGCTACCTTGTGTGCTGTTTTAGTATTTGCTGGAGCAGTTGCTAAATCTGCACAATTTCCTCTGCACGTATGGTTAGCTGATGCTATGGAAGGACCCACACCGATTTCGGCTCTTATCCATGCAGCCACTATGGTGGCAGCGGGTATTTTTCTTGTAGCTCGCCTTCTTCCTCTTTTTATAGTTATACCTTATATAATGAATTTCATTTCGTTGATAGGCATAATCACAGTATTTCTAGGAGCTACTTTAGCGCTTGCTCAAAAAGACATTAAGAGAGGTTTAGCTTATTCTACAATGTCTCAATTGGGTTATATGATGGTAGCTCTCGGAATGGGGTCTTATCGAAGTGCTTTATTTCATTTGATTACGCATGCTTATTCCAAAGCTTTATTATTTTTGGGTTCTGGATCTGTTATTCATTCAATGGAAACTGTTGTTGGCTATTCGCCGAATAAAAGTCAGAATATGGGTCTTATGGGGGGTTAACAAAACATGCACCAATTACTCAAAACGCTTTTTTATTAGGAACACTTTCTCTTTGCGGTATTCCACCGCTTGCTTGTTTTTGGTCAAAGGATGAAATCCTTAATGATAGTTGGTTATATTCGCCTATTCTCGCACTAATATCTTGGACTGTGGCAGGATTCACGGCATTTTATATGTTTCGTATTTATTTACTTACTTTTGAGGGCCATTTAAATGTTTATTTTCAAAATTATAGTGGTAACCAAAATATATCTTTATACTCCCTATCTCTATGGGGAAAAGGGTATTCAAAAAAAATTAACAAAAATTTTAGTCTAGTAAGAATGAATAATAATAAAAGTTATGATCTTTTTTTCAAAAAGATATATGTAAGTAATCAAAATGATAATGTAAGAAAAACAAATGAAAATAACGAACGTGCTTTTATTAATATAAAATTTGTTAATTTTTATAATCAAAAAGGGATTCCCTGTTTTTCCTATCCTTCTGAATCGGATACTACTATGTTATTTCCTTTATTTATATTAGTACTATTCACCTTGTTTGTTGGATTTTTAGGAATCCCTTTTAATGTTAATCAAAAAGGATTTTCGTTTGATATCTTATCCAAATGGATATTTCCGTCTATTAACCTTTTACATCAAACGTCACAAGATTCACCAGATTTGTATGAATTTTTTCAAAATGCAATTTGTTCGGTAAGTATAGCTTATTTAGGAATAGTTGTGGCGTGCTTTTTTTATAAACCTATTTATTCGTCTTTCCAAAATTTCGACTTAATAAATTATTTTTTTAAAAAATGTGTCAAGATTAGTTTTTGGGAAAACCTTTTAAACGTACTATACGAGTGGGCGTATAATCGTGCTTATATCGATCCCTTTTATGGAGCAGCTTTTATTGCCCCAATACGGGAATTATCTAAATTAATTTCTTTCTTTGAAAAAAAAGTAATTGATG
Source organism: Utricularia gibba (assembly GCA_002189035.1). Classification (NCBI taxonomy): domain Eukaryota; kingdom Viridiplantae; phylum Streptophyta; class Magnoliopsida; order Lamiales; family Lentibulariaceae; genus Utricularia; species Utricularia gibba. The sequence goes on from NEEC01000022.1 coordinate 139,677, forward strand.
CAATTCCGAATGTAATTGGTGTCAGTAATTTCTTTGCAGGAGAAGGAACAAAATATGTTGGCGGTGGTCGTATTTCTTCTTATCTTTTCTTATATTTTATATCCCTTTTCTCTTTTTTTTGTTTGGTTTCCTTGATTTTTTCATAAGCTCTTTCTTTTTCCACCCTTTCTTCCACTTTTTGGGTTTCTTTCAGTTTCTTAGTAAGAATGGGGGACGGTATTCTGCCTAAATAGTAGAGACAGGTAATAAATAAGAGAATACTAAAGACCCGAGCCATAGAATTGATAAATTCTAATCCAAGGTACTTATTAGATCGAATGTACT
>NEEC01000022.1:160000-162500 GCA_002189035.1 Utricularia gibba
TGAGAAATCGGAATCCGCGTTATCAAAGGATTTCCTGTGTCTAGTATGGAATGAGTCAATCATCCACTTTGGTATCTTATTGAACAAAAAGGGTGTTCCTCCATTGATCAAGAATTTCGATTTTCGGGAAATATCATGATCATCCAATAAAAAGGGTTTCCATTTTTTCAAATGAACAATTTGAAGACCTATTGATTCTAACAACTGATTGCAGAGTTGATCATTCGGACCTTTCAATTCATAGATGTAGATCTCGGACCTCTGAATGGGGATATTCCCGAAACTCACACAGAAAAAAGGAAGTGAGTTAGACAAAAAGAAAAGCAACTTGGATAAAAAAAGAAGTGACTTGGACAAAAAGAAACGAAGCGGCTTAGACAAATCTTTTTTGTCGATAACCTCAGACCAATCAATCGAATATTGATTAATACGTAATCGACCAAACACTATTTGAAAACGGCTCTTCTGCTCCGAAACGAAATGTTCCAAATGTTCCTGGAAATTCTTGCTCCCATTGGACCATTTGTATCTATATGCATCAGGATCCCGATTCATGGATCTCTTGGTTCGAGAAATAAAGATAAGAGGATCGAACCATTTCTTCTGACTCTTTTTCAAATTCGATAAATGTTGGTTGATCGTATATTTCATTATAGTTCTGTGATTCAGAGTATCCTTTTCTATTTGATCCCCTTGAATTCCATATTCGAAGTTGCGATCGGATCTATTCATTAAAAAGAATCGATTCAATAGATTTCTTATGTACCCATAGGTACTATATTGGATTTGAATCCGATTTCGGATCAATCTATATTGATTGACTGCCTCCATTATGTTGTTGCTAGCAAATACTACTATTTTTGGTTTTGGATCTTCCAAATCATTCCCGCAGGAGATCTGGACCCATTTTTTTCTGATCCTTCGAGAAAAAGATTCACCCTCTTCATAAAAAATAGGAGGTAGAACCAATAAAGAGTTCTTTTTCTCAATTGCATCGACCCTGGCCTCGTTCAAGAATTGTTTTTGATCCAATCCGTAGGAATCAATGGAAGAGGCAAATCCCTTATGATACACCAGATCCGGCTCGGTTAGTGATAGAGTGAATAGATCTGCCATTTCTTGAAATATCTCTTCGGATTCAAAATCGTGGTGTAACGTGTATCCTCCCCTGTTCCGGTCAGGGAATAGATGAAATAAATCCAAAAATGGATTTTTGTTCAAGAATGAAATCTTATGGGAACTGTCCATATCCGGTTCATCCTTCAGAACCCTATCACACCCCGGATCTGATGAAATAGGATGAATTGAGACAGTATTTTGTAAATACGTAATTATCTTGAATATAGTAACCAGTTCTTTATTTTCCGATCGCCTGGAAGGGACAAAAGAAAGATCTTTCTTCAATAATTTCTGATCTCTAGTGGACCTCTCAGTAGGATTCGAACCCAGATGAAGTTCTGACCATCTATCATAGAAAAAAGAACGAACCGATCTTGTAGGATTCCCAAGAAATTCTTCGATTTCTTCCGGAAGCAGATGATTAATCATCTGCTTCTCACGTTCCGTGAATAGCCGGGACATTGAGGAATATCCAGAAAGGCATTTCGGGAATCGGTCCGATTCTATCTCTGTTCCTTCCGTTTGAAGAAAGGAAGGATCCCAAAGAATCGATCTTTCTTTTAGTGGTTGAATCTCTCTTTGATTTATGTGATATTCGGAATCCTCATTACTAATGGAATCCAAATAGTCTCTGGATTGATCAGAAGATCCTTTCCGTTGGCTAGAATCCGTTACTTGAACGAAACTGGACCTTGTGGAATCATATTGAATATTTGACGATACATTCCGTACCTTTCTTTTTCTAAAAAACCGATCCTTATTTACCAACCACACATTGTCTAACCAAAAAAAATTCTCTCTCGATCCGTTCCTCAAAAAATCCGATTCGTGCAGATTCTTCCCCCAACTAACGAAGAGGTCTTGGCGAAATTGCCACATATGAAATTGAGCACAATTTTGCAAAGAAATAGCCCACCTGTTTCTCGAGACGAGATGGGAAACATGCTCAATATCATTTGATTGAATAGTTGACCCAGCCCTTTGTTGTTTGAAGAAACCCTCCACTTCAATTGGTATTTTTTCACGAAAAGAAGACATCAGATAAGAAATCCAGTGTTTCACTAAGATTTCGAATAGCGGTCCCGAATTCAAGTTGATTCTATTTCGACTCTTCCTCAGAGAAAGACGATCAAACAATTCCCAATCAGGGTCCTTGCGGATCGGATCATCCATATAATATACAAAAAGAAACTCCAGATATTTGATATCTTTCTCTTTGAATAAGATCTCAATTCCAGCGGCGGTTTCATTAGATATCTTACAACTAGAATCACTCTTTTTTCCGATCCAGTTCCTCCACCACCGCGAACCCCAGTTAGATTCAGGCATGCTACACTTTTTAGTTATTGGGAGAGCCCAAGTACTCTCTTTCGGATTCAGG
>NEEC01000022.1:167500-172489 GCA_002189035.1 Utricularia gibba
GGATGTCCTAATACGTTACAAAATTTAGCCTTAGTCAATGCCATAAGCAAAGGAATAATTGGAACAAGTGTATCACACTTTTTAATAGCATTATTCATTAGAAATGAATTTTCTAGACTTTGACTCCGTACCAACAAAAGATTCATTCGTACACTTGAAAAATAACCCAAAAATTCTATGGAATGATTAGCTAATTCGTTGAAAAAAATCTTTTTTGTGGAAAACCACAAGGAAAAATACCATTGCCAAAAATTCACAAGATAACATTTCCATTTATTCAGGAAACGAGATATGCCTTTAGAAGACAGAAGATATTTTCTTTGATACCTAATATAATGTATGCAAGGTTCCTTCACCAACCATAGATTCTCTTGAAAATCCGTAATCTTCCCAAAGACTTTCACAAGGAGTTCGATTTTTCTATAGAAATAGATTCGTTCCAGAAAAAACTCAAAAGATGGTGATCGTAAATGAAAAGATTGATTGCGTAGAAAGACGAAAATGGATTCATATTCATATACATAAGAACTATATAAGAATAAGAAAACTCTTTGATTTTCTTTTGAAAAAGAAAGTTTTTTTGCATTAAAAAGACTATTCCCATTCCAAGACTCGCTGAGAAAGAATCGTAATAAATGCAACGAAGAGGCGTCTTTTAACCAATAACGAAGAGCTTGAACCAAAATTTCCGCATGGACAGGATAGGGGATTTCCGCATCTAATACAAAATTTAAATGGGATAAATTGTCCTCTACAAAAGGAAATATTGAATGAATTGATCGTAAATTCTGAGATTGAATTATCTTTGTGCCTTCGATACAAGAAATTACTCGAAGATAAAATGGAATTTCTACAATAAACGCAAATCCCTCTGATATGATTCGAGAATACAAATTCGTGTTGAACAAGAAAAATGGATTTTGGTTCGAAGAATTATGAGAAATAATAAACTTATTCTGTTGATACATTCGAGTAATTATTCGTTTCACAATCAATAAACTGGATTTTTTGTCATAACCCGGAGAAATTGATCTCCTTATCCTTAAACCATGATCGTGAGCAAAGGCATAAATAGACTCCTGAAAGATAAGTGGATATAGGAAGTCGTGTCGTTGAAATTCCTCGGTCTGTAAATAGGTTTTGATTTCCTCCATTTTAAATTCGATTTGAATCAAAGGTAGAATATTTTTTTGGGGGTTATAATTACATAGTGCGATACAGTCAAAACAAGATATTCTATTCAAAATAGATTCCTTGGAGACAGTTAAATTTATCAACAGATTCTCGAAATTCTCTTTTTTATATTCAGTTCATTTTATTCATGTATATTATCCTACAACAAGAGAATTAGAAATCTTTTATTTTTGAACCCCAATCGCTCTTTTGATTTCGAAAAAAACTTTTTTATCAATATACTGCTTCTTTTCCACATAGAATGGCAGGCAATACAATAGTTAGGATTCAGTACAAAAATATCGAATCCCCGCGTGAGGGGCGAAGCTTTTTCCCTATGAGGTACTAATCGAGTTTTAACGTCTAATTAGATCAGGAAATTTTTCAAATTGAGAAGAGAAGCTGGTTGCTTTTTCTTTCTTTTACTTAATTCAAGCCATAAAGCCCGACCTCTATCCATTTATTAATTCGACCCAACTTTTTGAGTTCCAAGAATTCGAACAAGGTTTTGGAACTATCCGATAAGAATAAAATATCCTACGAACTCTTTATTGATACGACATGCTATTTTTTCCATTTATTCCTTTTCAGGATTAGTCGTGGTCTTCCAAATTTTACCAACGGTATGGACGAATTCTTAACTTCATTCAAATGTGTAAAAGATTCAAGCCGCACTTAAAAGCCGAGTACTCTACCGTTGAGTTAGCAACCCGAAGAAACAAAATAAACCAAAATTTACAAAAAAAAAAGTGTGATCCAATCAGAATAAAAAACAAGTAAGAAAATAAACAAATTAAGTGAAGTTATACAAAGGTACGGGAGGTTGGATCAACTAACAAAATATTCCACTAAGAAATAACAAAAAATTTTGAATGGATTCAAAACCTACAAATAATTAAATAAAAATAGTAATTTAATAAAAAAATAGTAATTTAATAAAAATAGAAGAAATTCTGATATAAAAGGATAGAAAATTAGAAAAACAAATAGACCACCTTTTAGAATCAAAAACTTCTTGTAGCAAAGAAAGGATTATTTGACTAAGATAAATTTTTGAAATTCAGGTAAATTCCTTTGGTGTAGAAAAAGAAATAAATAGACCCAGTTCACTTATCACGATGGATTATATTTCTTCGAGACACTGTTGTCAATATAAATGTTCCTCAAAGAAGAAAGTGGAAAAACAAAAGAAATTGCATTGAAATGTTTTTTTTCTTGATTTGAATTGAAATTGAACCAAAATTATCTTGGATTGATACTGGATATATACTCTAGATAAATAGAAAAAAGATCAACTGAAGAATTGAAAAAGCGTATCTTTAGTTCGAGAATGTCGTTGATCCATTTACGTCGAATACGTAACGTGAATTACTTGTTATTTAGTCAGAATTACAACAAAAACAGACAACTGAAGGAAAGGCCCGAGTTTGAGTTAGATTTTTCAAATCACTAAACTTAGGAGTCAACGTAAAGAAATGATAGATACAAATACAGCATAGCATAAATACCAAGGGGGTAGAACTTGTTTTGTTCGAATTTTTCTATACTTGGTTTTCCCCCTTGGTATTTTTTTAGTTAAATTGCATTTGATTCGACGGAAGTTCCTTAAAAACTTCTGCTTTGGTTAAAAGATTCTGAACAGTTCCTGTGGGTTGAGCTCCTTTTTCAAGGAAATATAAAATAAGAGGAACATTTAAATAAATTTGATTCTTCATTGGATAATAAAAACCCACTTTTCGAAGATCTCTTCCTTCTCTTCGAGATCGAACATCAATTGCAACAATTCGATAAACGGCTCATTGGGATAGACGTAGCTGAACAATACCCCCCCCCAGAAACGTATACGAGGTTTTCCCTCGTACGGCTCACGAAAAAATGATTTTTTTCTAGATTTTTAGTTTTGTCTATGTGTGCAATTCGAATAAATCAAATTAAATAAGAAATAGACAGACTTTGATTTCCGTTTTTTTAATGAAAAAAAAAAGCATTCATACTCCTAACTCAAGTTGGATAACTCTCAAATAGCTCAAAAGAAACATCTTTTGTCTATTTCATTTCTTGAGTGGTCTTTAACCCTTTTCTTTATCTTATTTGGATCTGGTTTAAAATTGGATTTGTCTTCTTTGGGCTAATCCTGTTATAGATAGTTATTGAGACTATCGAGACAATTAAAATGGTCTTTACTTGTTCTTAGATCCTTATTTTAAATCATTAGGTTTAAACATTACTTCATCGCTTCTTAATCTAATCCTTTCAAAATGGCAGCAACATACCCTTTTTGATTTCTTTGTTGCAAAGATTCCTCTGGATAGTTGATTCACGCATGACACACTTTAAATAAAAAAGTTGAACCAATTCCAACAAGTTTTACTTTTTTTTTTGAATTAAAAACTTGCTCCAATTGAGTTTCTATATATGGAAAATAATTTACGAAGTTGTTAGAATTAATTAGCATTAACCCTAGATCTTTGTCCCCGAAAGGAATTAAGCCTTTCTACTCGAGCTACACCATGAACTATTACTATTTACTTACAACCCAACAAAAAAGGATTCAAGTCTAATAGAACAAACAGTGTCGAGCCAAGAGCATCCTCATTTCGAGATAAATTGAAAATGGTGGATGGAAAGATCCACAACGGATCGTGTCCTTCAAGCCGCACGTTGCTTTCTACCACATCGTTTTAAACGAAGTTTTAACATAACATTCCTAAAATTTGGAACCGGTATGGAATTGATTCAATTAGGGAATCATGAATAGTCATTGGTTCAGCTGTACACAGACACTGTAACTGGAATCTAGCTTCTTGCTTCTATATATAGAATATTATTCTATGTAGAAGGATTTTTCTTAAATTACTTAGTAAAACGGCATTTTTAACATACCTAAAACATACTATATAAATAAATAAAATTTCGAGTTAAATTCCAAAGATTCCAGATTAGACTTCCCAATACAAGGAATTAGTACATGAAATTAGTAAATTTTTTTTCAATTAAAAAGATCTTCGTAGAAAAACAAGCCTGTTTGAATGGGTTCATTACTGATTTAATTTGAAATAACTAATTAAATCAAACAAAAGAATAAGAATGCAAAAAAGGGTTCCATAAGATATGGGCATTTCTCTATGATCTCGAGCTTTTGAGCATTTGGTAATAGTAATATAGCGAAATTTTAAAAGACACAGCCATTGAAACGAATATGGATTAACCCACACTATTTATTTTTTTTTAGGGAAATTAAATAATGTAGGATAAAAAATACATATACGCTGGGACGGAAGGATTCGAACCTCCGAATAGCGGGACCAAAACCCGTTGCCTTACCACTTGGCTACGCCCCATTTCAATTTGGAATTTGGAATAAGAATTCATATATGAGAATGAATTGGTCTTAGTTCTTTGTCAACTTAAGTTTAAATATCTAATATTTCTCGAAGATATTACTACTACTATTTTGATATATATATACATACATATAACATACATATAAAATTCAACTTTATTTATTGATCATTAAATAGAATTCAATTAAGATATTGTATGAAAGTATGATTTCTTCAATTCTCCTTTGAGAATTAAAGTATTTTTGATTGGGTTGGTTCATAGAAAAAAGGAGTCTATCTTGCTTACTTTCTTTCTTTTTCGGTATATCAAAAAATCAATCAAAATGCAATTATCTCCAACAACAAAATATATGTTATGCTTAATATAATTAGTTTGATCTGTATTTCTATTAATTCTGCCGTTTATTCGAGTAGTTTTTTCTTCGGCAAATTACCCGAAGCATATGCTTTTTTGAATCCAATCATAGATGTT